>JACEIK010002173.1:57038-105130 GCA_018107945.1 Datura stramonium | reverse complement strand
CCACCTTGTGACAAAATCTGTAACAATATAACTAACGTTCGTCATCCTTTTTAATATCACATACTAGCAATAACGTGTTTGGGTTGCAAACAATTCAATTATTGTTAAAAACCATATATGGTGCGTAGAACTTGTTCTTAGTGTCAAATCACCTTTTTCCTCTTGTATATCTTTTAATAATCGGTTGAATTTGTAATAACCAAACAGGACATATAAAATAGCTTGCTTGTGTAAGAAAACTGCTCAAGCTATCTTGACTTTACTTCCCTCCATTATTGTTGACTGTTTTTTATGCCCATAAGGAATACATCACTAGTAAGGGTGTATCATTTATGATCATTTGTAGTATTCTTCCAACTCCACATCTATTTCCTTCAACACACTTATATAAAGAGCTGCTTCATATTCTCATCATCACTTTGTAAGTTATGAAAATGAAGTTCTTTCTAGTTCTTTTCTTTTTAGCTTTGGTTGTTGGGCTCGGGGAGAGTTTTGATTTCCAGGAGAAGGAGTTGGAGACGGAGGAGAGTTTGTGGGGATTGTATGAGAGATGGAGAAGCGAGCACACAGTGTCAAGGAGCTTGGATGAGAAGCACAAGAGGTTCAATGTGTTCAAGGCCAATGTTCTTTATGTTCACAACTTCAATAAGAAGGATAAACCTTATAAGCTGAAACTAAACAAGTTTGCAGACATGACTAATCTTGAATTTAGAACATATTACGCTGGTTCCAAGATTAAACATTACATGACGCTCCAAGGGACTCGAAATGGGACTAATTTCATGTATTCTAATGTGAACACCGTCCCTCCTTCTGTTGATTGGAGGAAGAAAGGCGCTGTAACTCCTGTCAAAGACCAAGGCCAATGTGGTGACATATATATACATCATTTTTTAAAAATATGATATCACTTAGCTAGCATTTTTCGTCTTACCAACTTCATATTCACACCTTGCTTCTATACATAATACAACAAATAATTAAATTTGGATATGATTGCTTATGGAAATTCTTTTACACTTTAATTTTGTAGGAAGTTGCTGGGCATTCTCAACTGTTGTAGCTGTGGAGGGAATAAATAAAATCAAAACAAATAAATTAATATCTTTGTCAGAGCAAGAGCTTGTTGACTGTGACACTAGACAAAACCAAGGATGCAATGGAGGGTTAATGGACTTGGCATTTGACTTCATTAAGAAGAAAGGAGGTATCACTACAGAGGATAACTATCCTTACAGAGCTGAAGATGGAATCTGTAACATTGAAAAGGTATAAATCTCTTTCACCTTTTAGCAGCATATTTGTTTCTAGTATATATAAATATATATATGCATAATTTTTTTGAGAATTGACAGGAGAATTCTCCTGTTGTATCAATCGACGGACATGAGGATGTTCCCCCTAATGATGAGGATGCATTGCTTAAAGCAGCCGCCAATCAACCTATTTCTGTAGCAATAGATGCTTCAGGTTCTGATTTTCAGTTCTATTCTGAGGTATCTTAATTATTTATCTCCTAATTATAAGTATGTGAGAAGTGCATGCTACTGCTACAACTTATTAAAATATGGAACTATTTGATTTTGCATGCAGGGGGTGTTAACTGGAGATTGTGGGACTGAGTTGGACCATGGAGTTGCAATTGTGGGCTATGGTAAAACTGTTGATGGAACCAAATACTGGATAGTAAAGAACTCATGGGGAGCTGAATGGGGTGAAAAAGGATACATTAGGATTCAACGTGGAAATGAAGCCAAAGAGGGATTGTGTGGTATAGCAATGGAACCCTCCTACCCCATCAAGACTTCAACCAACCCCCTAGTGTCTCCTGCAATAGCTAAGGATGAATTCTAGAAATAGATTTACTTTGCCCACATAATATCTGCCGACTTCAAATTGTGGGCATCTACTCATAAACATGACAACCCAATTTAATATCCTTAATTGTATTAAATTACCCAGTTGACCAGACTTCAGAGTACGATTCAATAAAGAGTTGCTCCTACTACTTTTCGCAAACAGAGATTTTTTTCTGCAAAAAACGTTTGGATAGGTACTTTAATGCTTCTGCCTATCTTCCAATGGTTCGGACTTGACATCACCATAATTGTATATCCTATAACATACCTTAATGGTTAGCCTAGCACATATATATCACTTGTCAACAACTCTAACATATATTGGTTCTGCACATGTATTAAAAACACTAGGTAATAGATGCATAAATTCATAATAATGAATGAATGGAATATATAAGGTAATTTTTGAGTTAATGCGATACAAGTAATAACGCTCAAACTCATACTCTTGACAAAGTATGAAGCTAATGTTGTCAATAAAGAACCCAACAAAGAGGCTGGGGTCAAACTCACAGGGAATATGGTAAGTACAAGACTAATGCTGATATTTAAGCTTTTTGGTATGTTATATCCAAATTGGGGGGTTTATAGCAAAATAATTGTAAAACAAGCGTGAAAATCAGTTGTTGTCTATAAAGATATGCAATCAACTAGGGTAAGTGTTCCCCATGGATTCATAACTACTTCGGGTTTACACTCGTGATCGATCCCAATGCTTACTTGTAGAACTGATAACTAGGGTTCATCTAAACGACTAATTCATCCCAATTGGATAACTATACTCAATCACCRAGTTAGGTCTCATGAGCAATTTCAACTTAACCGTTATCAATTTATTCCAAATTAACTATCCTGCGACCACAACTCAAGTTATACAATGATCATAAGAATCAAGGCTTTGTCGTAATTTTCTTTTCCTAATCTCTACTTCTCTAGGTTCAAGCAAGTAAAGAATTAGGGCAAGTCTTAACATTATGCTTCGTTAAGAAACATTAAAGATAAAGAGAATATAATACCAGCGTTTAGCATAGGTTTCGAATAACTTTGTGTAACCTTAGTTTGTTAATCAACCATGGTTCCCACAATCTTAGTTGTGGAGGTTTTAGCCTCTCATGATTGTAAGATTATGATTAGTATTCATAAACAAACACATAATTAAATACTTACAATGTGATTGAAAGAAAATCTGCGTTGAATATTGCAAGAAAATATGATGAGCAAATTCAAGAACAATTGAGAAAATTCAAGTTATGATCTCAAGAATTGCTCTTCAATATTATCAAAAGCTATTTATAAACTTGATAATAATTCTCCTCTAACTGATTCCGACTTCTCTAACCAATTCTCAACTAAAAGAAACGTAAAAAGTATTTATACAGATAATAAAATCATTTTTCTAAGTTAACAGGAAAATAACCAAATCCAGCGCTGATACATCCTACGACTCCTCATACAACCCGTAACAGGATTGTATAGGTCGTGCCTTATCTCATACATCCCTTGTCTTCTGCAGAATTTGCTAAGTGTTCATGTCTGGTACGACTTGTAACATGATCCCACGAGTTGTACAATCAAGTCGTGGTTTGGCTCTGAGAACTTTGACATCTTCTGAAGATTTCTACGAGTGTCTTGGTATGCTTCGTACGTTGCTCCTACGGCTCGTAACAACTTATCGCATCATGAGATCTGCTATGTCCTAAAAATCACTAAAGCTTTCCACGGCTCCTGGTATGATCGTAAGTAGATGCTACGATCCGTAGTTGCTACCCATATCAGGAGACTTCAACTGAGCAAATTTCTCTGAAGTATTCTGCGACTCAAGTTATGGCTCGTACCTAGATGGTACAGCTTGTATTGAGAGTCGTACTTTGGCTTTGCCTTGTACCAATCTTCTGTGATTTTTCATGAGTCTCAGTACGGCTTGTACAATCTTTGTACAACTCGTACTAAGATCAGTACTTTGTCTCTTTTCTACACTTTTCTGCAACTTTTGCACATTTTTCATTCCAATACCTATTTTTCCTGAAAACAAAGTAAAAACACCTCATATCCATATAAACACAGCTAAGTCCATGCTATTTTCCCAGTTTTAAGCGTCGAAAGTGTTGTAAACTCACAGCACATTAACACCCTCAACTTAAGAATTTTGCATGTCCTTAGAAAAAGAAAATAAAAACTAAAAACGACGCTTAACTAGAAAATAAACCTAGGATACTACAGCCAACACCAATCAAAATTTGCACTATGAACACAAATAGTTTTTGACCCTTCTCAATGTAAACCAAATCAGCTATGCACATCAAGTGACTGCACACCATGACAAACAAGGATCAAGATATGTCATCTAGTTATTAGCAGAGAATCAAGTTATTACTAATGCTTTTCACACAGACAACTGGCAGAATAATACATAAACCATGTATCCTCACAGCAAATGAAGTCGCCAACTCACAGATATATGAAAATATGAAACTTGAGACTAAACAAGCAAGACTCTCACTCTCACAAGAAACTTTCAAATAATGCACATCGAATACCATAGGTTTACCCTTGTTTCTCTACTTTGGCTCTTCGGACAGTTAGGCTAGGATCACTATAGGACTTTGTTCGGCTTGTGATGTAGGCTTCAGGCTGGATATGATAAATATGGAATTTTAGTGACTAAACCCTACTTGGCACTACATACTTGTGGAGCTTTCACTTATTTCACCCTTTTTGCTTGTTCAACTTTTTCCTCCCTTTTCTCCATTTTTATGCGATATGTGGGTGTGGTGTGTTTTCAACTTTTCCATTCATTTTTTTCTAATCTTTTGTATGTTCTTTTCAATTTTTCTTTTTCATCAATTTTTTTTTCTTGTCACACCACAACTCATTTTTTTAACCCTTTTTCTTTTCTTTTCCTTTTCACCTCCCCACGATCTATGCACCCTTACTCTATCCACCCTCAACTTAGGCATTTTACTTAGGTTGAGGTTCACAATATCCAAGGAGGAACCAGGGCCAAAGAAGGTTCATTATAAAAAATGGGTAATGTTAATCGATTAATCAAAGAAAATCCATTTAAGGCTATAAATCGGAATCAAGGAAATCATATCATTTTGGTAGGGTATTTTAGCTAAAATGTCTAAACAAAAACGGCTTACGATCCTTTCCTAACCAACCATCCTAAAACCTATGTAAAGACCAACTGGGCAAGTTGTAGATCCTCTACGCAGTATTGAACTAAGTATTGATCCTCACTCACTCATGGTACATGTTTTTCATTCATTCTACCTATCCGGTTCATACATGGCTAACTATAACTACTCATGCTAATACACTAAATGACACAAAAGATCCACAAAAATCATGCTTTGCAATCAACAAGTACACAACTAACTTCCAAAAAATTTTAAATAGGGTCATTTTTTTCAAAACTAGTGCATTTTATTGACTGAGTAATCCTAAGCTACTTTCTAATTAAATAAAATATTTTAAACATGCCGGTTCTACTAGATAGCATGCCCGAGTGAAAAGAAATACGACAAGAAAAACCATCAGATAAATCAAAAGTCCCAAAAAGAATAATAAAAAATACAAGTACACCCCCTTCTCTTTTGAAAAACATGCTTCGTCTTGAAGCATAGAATAGGAAAACGCAAGGGAAAGTGACATACCTATGGCTACTAAGACTTCACATTTCATGGGTGTTCTCCCATGAAACACCTGACTTAACATCGCGGCACGACGTAACTTCCATGATTCTTCAGGTGTCATCAAGGTACACCGCTTCAATTACTCTTATCTCCTTAGTGTCTCCCAGATACAGCTTTATCCTTTTCCTATTCACATTGAACCTCTTTCCATATTTATTTTCAAGCTCCACACCATAAGAGGACATATTCACCACTCTATACGGTCCCATCCACCTAGAATTCAATTTTCCGGAATGCAAACGGAGCCTTGAATTGAACAGTAAAACCAAATCACCAGCATTGAACTCCCTCTTTTCAATCTTCCTATCATGATATATATTCATTCTTTTTAATAAATGTCCACACTCTCATAAGCTCGAAGCCAGAATTCATCTAACTCATTGAGCTGGTCGAGTCTCAACTTGGCTGCTTCATTCCAATCTAAGTTCAGCTTTTTCAAAGCCCATAATGCCTTATGCTCTAACTTTACCAGTAGATGACATGACTTGTCATAGACTAGTTGATACAAAGATGAGCCAATGGGGGTCTTATAAGCTGTTCGATATGCCCACAGCGCATCATTGAGCTTCCTATACCAATCTATCCTGTTGGTATTCACCATTTTGGCTAGAATAGTCTTTATCTCCCCGTTAGACACTTCTACCTGCCCATTGATTGAGGATGGTAAGGCGTTTCTAGATTATGCTTCACACCATATTTTTCTAGAAAATTTCAGAAGAGGCGGTTACAAAAGTGTGATCCACCATCACTGATGATTGCTCCGGGAGTACCAAACCGAGCGAATATGTGCTTCCGCAGAAATGTTGTGACACTTTTTCCTTCATTGTTAGGTAGTGCAATAGCCTCTACCTATTTGGAGACATAATCCACCGGCACCAAGATGTATTTCATCTCATATGAGCTAACAAATGGGCCTATGAAGTCAATACCCTATACATCAAATAAATCTACTTCCAAGATAGGGGTCAATGGTAACTCATTCTTATGAGTGATGCCAACCTTGTATTTGGCACTGATCACATACCTTGGCATAATCATAAGTATCTTGGTGAATAGAGTGCCAATAATACCCGCACTGCAGAATTTTGTGCATAGATTGGATACCACTATGATGACCTCCAACTAAGGACGAGTGGCAAGCCTCCAGAATGCTCAACATCTCTACCTCTGGCATACACCTCCAAATCAACCCATCTGCACAAATGCAGAATAAGTATGGTTCGTCCCAATTATACCTCTAAGCATCAAACAAGAACTTCCTTTGCTGGAGTGTCATATCTGCTAGGATCATGTCGTTGACCAAATAATTTGCACAGTTAGTGAACCAAGGGATGAAGTTTTGAGATGAAGCTAATACCTATTCATCTGAGAATGCATCATCAATATTAATCTCTTCTTTTTCTCTAGCCTCAGATTCCAGTCTAGATAAGTAATTGGCTACTTGATTTTCTGTTCCTTTCCGGTCTTTTACCTCAAATTTTAATTCTTAGAGCAACAACACCCATCTGATCATCCTGGGTTTAGCATCCTTTTTGGATATCAGGTACCTCAAAGAAGCATGGTTTGTATGGACAATTACTTTAGTTTCGAGCAAGTATGCCCGAAACTTTTCAAATGCAAAGACCACTAGTAGCAACTCTTGTTCAGTGATTTTGTAGCTCTTTGAGCTGTATTGAGTGTTTTACTAGCATAATAGATGGGATGAAAAATCTTTGCTCTTCGTTGACCCAAGACAACATCGAAGGCCATCCCATTAGCATCACACATTACCTCAAATGGGAGAGACCAATCTAGAGCTATAATGATAGAAGCAGTGGTGAGTTTCTCCTTCAGGAACTCAAAGGCCTTCAAACATGCCTCATTAAATACGAACTTCACATCCTTCTCGAGTAGTTTTCAAAATGGTTGTGCAATATTTGAAAAGTCCTTTATGAACCTCCTATAGAATCCTACATGCCCTAAAAAGCTTCTGACCCTTTTTACGGAAATAGGCAGTGGCAACCCTGCTATTACTTCAATATACGCCTTGTCCACCTCTATCCCCTTTCCAGAGATTTTGTGACCCAACACTATTTCTTTTTTCATCATAAAGTGACATTTGTTGACACCCAATTTTGACCTACATACGTCTTAATATGCTGCTTATATATGTATATATTTATTTATTTATTTTACGCAAATATTCGACTTACTTTTATATTTATAAAATAATTTATTGTTGTAATATTGTGAAAATTATTTCAAGTTACATATATGACTCATATTAATTTTAAGTTCTGATATTAAATAATTACGCCGTATATAATGTATTTCATTTTAATATGCGCCCTTATCTTGAAACATATATACATTTAATAAACTATTTACATAATTTTACTAAATTTTACAAATTTATTTGACTAATATTATTTACTCGGGTACCAAAATTATTTATGTTAATAATATGATTTTATAATATTTGATAACTTAATTTTATTTTGTAATATTATTATTTATAAATAAATAATTTAATTATATGATATTTACATAAGTATACTTAAATTTGGGATTTGTTATTAATAATAATATTTATATGATTTTCACATAATTTAAACTACTTTATTATCTATTTATTAAATTATTTAAAGTGTAGTATATTTATTAATTTAATAGCAGCTAAAATCCAATTTCATCCAATTTATTTCAAAATCGGCCACTTTCTATTGAATTCATGTCAATTTTAGCCATTTTGATCAATTTCGGCTACTGTTTAAATTCAATTTCAGCCTAAATTAAATTCTAACCCAATAACCCATTCGGACTACCCAATTAACCCGCGACCCGACCCATTTTATCAAGAATCAATCCTAGCCGTTCATTTTATTTAATCCAGTTAAGATCAACCTAACCTATTTTCCTATTTTTAATTACTCACCCTACCCCAAACCTAACATTCACTTCATTCCCCCTCTCTTAAAAACCTCAGCCGCCGCACCATCGCCTCTCCCCTCTCCCTGTTGTGCTTCTCGTGAGCACGCCGCCAACCTTCCCTCTTCCCATCTCTTCTCACCGGCGAAACACCACCGGTCGGACCTCCTCTCAGTCTCACTCCTACGCACACAATTTCAAATGAAAACAACTAGGCCCAAACTCTCATTTTCCTCCCCCTTCCTCCCTCAAAGCCGTCGCCTCTTCCCTCTTCTCTCTTCTCCCCTTTCAGTGAAACCCGACGCCACCAGCGTCCATAGAAACCAACAACAACACCACAATAGGCGCAACACGCCCCAGCCACACTACCTTGCTCCGACCAACGAGACCACCACTACGTGACCCTTCTCATCTCTCTCTTTTCCACACCATCGCACACCACCAACCCACCAGATCTCCCTCTCATATGCTCCAGCGAAACCACTAACGTCGTAAGAATAAACCTTCGAGCAACCCAAAAAAACTACCTGCATGAGGCCTTGCGCCGGTTCCATGCAATAGTCGACTCATTTCTTTGTCAGTTCATTTCACTTAGTGGCCGGCAATACAATCTCCTATTTCTCTTCTTCGTATTTCTCTCCCAGTCGTCTTTTCATCTCAACCTCGTCGCCTCACTATTCCGTGAAACCACCATAACACCATCGAAAGCGTTATTGACACCCCCGCAACTTTCCATCTGCGACCCCCTCCCCTCCTTTTCCCTGGTTTCTCTTCTTCCCCTCTCACGTTCCATCTCAGAAAGCCCAGTGATATGACGAATTACTCTCCCTTTCCTTCTCTTCCTCTCTCCAGGTAAAATAGGGGGAGCAGTAGAATTTGTTTATTCGAATAATATTTTAGATGGGATCTACGTTATGTGGCCTTTGTGAATTTCATTAAATTCTTATTCGACATTTGCTTGTTTATTGTTATGTATAACCGACGGATTAACTTTAATGTTTTGATAAAAGCTGGTTTTGTTTTAGGCTCTTTAGGGAGTAAGATTATATTGGGTATGTTAAGCATGAATGCGTATATATATGTGTGACATGTTTAGTTAGCCAACCCTACCATTACGGTTAATCCCTTTACATATCTCTCTTTACTTGAATTTTATGCAAAGATAATTTTGATTTCAGAATCACATTGAATTATTTGTCTCCAACGGGATATGTTATACATGATTTCTGATTCGAGCATGTGACAACTTTGATTCGTTTCTTTATGGAGAATGCTTCATAATATTATGTCTTTTATGTTCAAACATTGATTTCGCTTAACAATAGTTGGTTGAAAATCCTTATCTGATTAACGTAGTATTTCTTTGACTTTACGGAATTTGTGAATATTGTTGTTTGAATTTTCTAATTATTCCATCTTGCCCTTCCCTTAATTTGAGCATGTGTCCATATATATTAAATTTATATTGAGTTGATTTTGCCTTGCAGATTAGGAAAATGCTTGAACTGGTATTCCTGTTGCTTGATCTAGTGTGTAAATATTTGTGGTAAGGTCTTGATTTAATTTTTTGTTTTTTTAATTATGTGTTTATTTTTGTATTTTAATTAAATTACATGTTTTTTTTGTTTTTTTAATTATTAAAATATTTTATATAGTTTGCTAGGTTTGGTTAACTGGAAAGAAATCCTATGATTGATCATTACCTTCTTTATTTAATTTATTTGATTAGGGTAAATAATAATATTTGATTAACCTTTCATTAATTAAGGAAAATTCTTTAATTAAGTGTCTTGAATAATTTCCTTCTCCTTAACTAATTGAATTTTTCTTGTTATATAAGAGGTCCTCCTTTTCTATTCTATTCATGAAAAATTTGGCCATTAGATCCGAACTTCTCTACTCTGAAATTGCCACTTTCATCATCTCTTCCTGTCAGTAACTACATTTTATTTTCTATAATAGTTGAACATTGTTATTAATTCTTTAACTCCCCTATTCCTTCCTCAACACAAGCATTGCTCGGTGATCTAGATGTGTTGAGGTTTGGACCCCCAATCGTCAAATGCCCTTCATTCAAACTATTGATATAGTTATATCATTTCTTTGAAATTATGATACGATGTTCGTTATTAATTAACTGGTCAGTTTACTCTCCTATGCTACTTTTGAATCCATGCCGTGATCTTTTTGGCGTCTGATATATTCTTCATATTTTCTAGATTCCTTGCTTAGCTATGCATGATTGAATTTCGTAACTTAAAATATTTGTATGTTTTAAATAAATACCCCAGCTGATAGCGTTTAAATTAGACTGTTTGTGATTCTTGGAGTCCGGTATATATATATTTGTACGCGTGTATTTCACCACTTTATTGTTTAGCGGAATTATGTTTCTCGAATCGAGACGGAAGTTGCCGGAGTGCGGGAGATGGCTATGAAAATTAGTTAATTATTAATATTTTATGTATTTCATTTATTTATTTTATCGGCTTGTAATAATTGTATTAAACGCTCATAATAGTGGAAAATGGTTTTTGTGGGGCGGGGAATTGTATGTTTCTTTGTTTTCATTTGCTAGGTATGGCGGACAAAAATCATGCTCATAGGACTCTAAACATATAATTATAGAAGTCATGCTGTGAGAATTAAATAATATACGTAACATAGAAGTCACGTTATATGGTTAGTATGAGATTAATTATTACTACTAGAAATCATGTTTATAGGAAGTAAAACAATTTGATTCAAAGCATGGCTTATGTTAATCTTAGCGAATGCGCTATAGGAATTTGCTTGTGAGTACGTGTTAAAACTCACCCTATGAATCAAGCACTGTTGATAGTTAATAATTAAATACATAAGTATCATGTTATCCGCATCAATAAACATGTCACTAAGTCGCTTTCTATTATAATCTTAATTTAATTTCGCCAAGCGGTCTAATCATTTAAATAAAATATTATGCATAAATGTTAACCCTTTTTACATGAAATGTGTTTATCTGGTAGTGTAAATTCCCACGCCTACAGAATCTTATATTGATTTATTTAAATTCTATATTGTGTCTAACAAGTTTTATTATGTGCTGCATACATAAATCTCGTCCCTTTTTCACTAGAAATCCGCGTGTAGGATTTATTCCCATTACTCGAAATCATGTTAATAGGATGGAGGCCTATTTGAAAATTTTGTCACTAATGTTGATTATTATTGTTTGTAGCGTTAACCACCTTTAATAAAGCCCTAAGAATTCCTAGAACCCAAACTCCAAAAATTTAGGTCATTCCACTTAGATGCGTTTAGGCTTAGCAATAGTGAAATTAACCGGGCGGGTAGTGGAAATGATAGTCTATGTCCGCTGAATAATATGTAACCTCAGCAGGGTTGCGAAATATTATTTTAGTCGCACGAGGTGATCTAGTTGAGTTAAAATGAAAGGTAGAGCGTTCGAGCTGATTCCCATAAAGGATACGTAGGCGCCTCTATGAGGTTCGGCCTCATAATTAAAATAACTATTTATTTGTTATGTGGATTTTAATAAATTGTTACATTTTTTGTTATTTATGTGTTTGCTTTACTTTATTTGCCATAATTTTTGTATTTATTGTTAAACAAAAATCTTAAAATAAGATAAAAAGGCTTGCTTTTAGATTTTATTCTTGCCCAAATTTCTTTCTTTTTGCTTGTCTAAATTTAATTATCTATTTGATTATTTATTGTTTTATCAATTTAATTTAAGTACATATAAGATAAAATCAACTTTACTTGTACTTGGCTAACTCCCCCGCTTTTAATGATCCGTGGGAACCACATTTGTGGACCTCGAAGGTGCCTAACACCTTTCTTTCGAGGTAATTTTAAGTCCTTTAGCAACTACAGTTTATGAAATAAAACTGGCTTAGAATGTGCCCTAACGCACCTTAATTCGTGGTGGGAGCTGCTTCTCTTTAAACCCTTAAGAGGCGTCACATGTTGTATCCTGCTTTTCACGAGAAAAAATGGGGCGCGACACTGTGCGGTCATGTCGGTATCGCTCGTTCTTTTCATTGGGCACCCACTTGTGATCCCACCTTTCTTGGTATGCCTTTATCTTGAGCACATTCCACTATCGGCGGCATCCAGCCACATTGATCTCCTTCTTCTTACTTAACTGCATTGGGGGTTCGGTGGCGCGTGTTTCTATATTTGGTTTGCAATTTGGCTCAAGTTTGATTTTGTGAGTACGTATGCGTATTATTAGATGATATCGGCTATGGTCCATTTAATTGCCTTTTGTACCTCTTAAATATGTTGGCTCCACGATCTTCTAACGGTCTAGCTGCTGATTATTACGGGTAAACTACTATCTTCATAAGCGAATGCATATTTGAGACGGGGAGGTAGTTCTTTCGGCTCAGGACGGTGGTACCTCCACGGATGGCACAGGCGGCGTTGAACAATTCTTTAGATCGGGTCTAGCTTCTTTGGGTGAAAGTTATATGACCCTATTCCATTTAAGGAATTCACCAGTCTTCGTGTATTCCCGGTATCCGTTTCCCTCATAATTCATCATCCACTGTTGCTAATGTATCAATAGTCATCATCTCCTCTCTACGGGCATTAGCGGTTTATCACGATTCATCTTAATTGTTTGAATGAGGGATCATTTCCCTTGATGTATCCCAAAGGAATCACAAAGAAATGTAAATAGGGAATAACTACCAAAAAAGAAGACAAATACAAACAATTAATCAGTCTTAGCCGTATTTCCTTCAAGCGACACTACTTTTGATAACGCTCAAACTAAACCTCTGCACGAAGTATGAAGCGGACGTTGTCGATAAAAGAACCCAACTGAAGGTTGGGTTTGATCCCGGGAAATATGGAAGGATACAGAAGAGCTGAAGTATTTTAAGCTTTTGGTCAATTTATATCATTAAAGGAAAATTTGTAGTAATAAATAACAATGTTGAAATTTTGAATGTTGATTCAGTTAATGCAATTAAGCCAGGGTATGTGTTCCCTAGTTCGCAACTACCGGGTTTTTACTTTTGATCTATCTTAATACTTTACTTGTATATGGATAACTAGGTTCAATGGTTTTCAAGTGGTTCATCCCTATTATATGACTATACTCAATCATAGGGTAAGGTCTCGCAGGTAATTTCCAATTGTAGTTATCAATTTGTCCCAAATTTAACTATCCTGCAACCATAGCTCAAGTTAATACAGTCATCAAGATCAAGGCTTGTTGCAATTCTCTTTTAAGCCAATCTCTACACTCTATTTCGAAGCAAGTAAGGAATTCGGGGCATGTCCTAATGTTGCACACGTTAAGAAACATTAAAGATGGAAGAATATAATAAACGTTTAGTATTGGTTTAAATCATAGTTCAAACCTGGTTTGTTAATTCACATGGTTCCCACAACCCTTGTTGTGGAAGTTTTTAACCCTATCATGCTTATAAATAAATTCATAAAATTCATAGAAAAAAACACAAATTAATAACTTGTACGATAATTGGAAGAAACTTCACTTGATTAATAAAAAATTGAAAACAATTCAAGCATTAGTATCTCAATGTAAACTAACTCTCAAATCTAAATTTTAAATTGTACCTCTCAATCGTATCTTCTAAATTATGTTTAAGACTTAAGACATAAGAGACAAAGATCACTTCCAAACTTGGCTATTACATAAAAATAAAAGGTTATTTAATAGTAGTAGTTTATGCTTTTCTTGTTCCTTTGGAATTTAATTTGGGATTGGAAGCTCCTTTTCCTAGTTAGTAGGATATTCGTATCTCAATGTAAAACTAACTCTCAAATCTAAATTTTAAATTGTACCTCTCAATCGTATCTTCTAAATTATGTTTAAGACTTAAGACATAAGAGACAAGACGTCCTTCCAAACTTGGCTATTACATAAAAATAAAAGGGTATTTATAGTAGTAGATTTATGCTTTTCTTGTTCCTTTGCAGATTTAATTTGGGATTGGAAGCTCCTTTTCCTAGTTGAAGTAGGATATCAATTTTATTTGTTGCACACCCTTGCCACGTTGCCCCTGCCATCACACAGGGTGAAGGCCGCATCGCGCCTGCTGTAGTGCCAGAAGAATGGCGCCTTGCGCCTGACCTTGTGCCAATCTTGCTGCCGCACCATGCATGGCAATGCGCCAAGTTGATGGCGCCTCGTGCCTGGCAGTGTGCCCATGCTGCTGGCGCCTCGCGCGGCTGGTAGCACAGTGCGCCAGTGCGTCGCTTCAAGCTTCGATCCTTTCATCATTCACTCCAACTTCTTCATATTTGATCAAAAAGCCTTAAATACATTCAAATCCATCATTTTTAGCCCTGAAAACATCTAATCACATGCATTATCCCTTTTCACAAATATATATCATAAACACATGCAAACACACATAATTGTTTCTCCTAACATAGTAAAGTACGAGAAAAATATGTCTATGAAGTGTGTAAGGACGCCCTTAATCAATCCCTATGGAGAGTATTAGAGGGTTTTACTTAGCTTAAACTCGCATTTCTCTCCTAACACCGAAGATTTCAAATTAAAAACTTCAAGGATTCTTAAGAAGCTAGGGTTCATTTTCTCCAATTCTCATGGGTCTCAAGCTAGTGTCAAGAACTCTTCAAGCCAAGTATGTTGGATCATGAATGGGGGATTTCTTCCACCCTCATGCCCAATCTCAAGTCTAATTTTATGAATTCAATTCTTTCAAGTCTCCAATTATGATTTTCATGAATTTCTAGGGTTAAACCCTTTTTATGCAAAAACTCTATGATCTCTCATGAAATTGACTCTCTTGTGATTCTTCTTAAGTTTTATGATTATTATTGCATGATTTCAACAACAAACTCTCATTATTATCTATTTTCAAGATATAATGATTTACTCAAGTATGTATGAAGCTCGTGAATATAAACCTTATATATCATGGCTGAATCTTCAGCATTGTTTTTATGGCTACTTCACCTATGTCAAGCAGTTTATGAATTCATCATGTTATTTTAAACTAGCCCATGCAAAAACCATGTTTCAAGTATGATTAGGATAACTATATATCGTTTTGGGAGTAGTATTTAACACCGAGTAAGTTGGGGTTTAGTGCACCTAGGTCTCAAAACTATATGTCACCATAGGATAAGGAGTTCTCATCAGTCGAGGGTGTCTCCCTTTCACCTAGCCTAAGGAGTTCTCGCTAGTTGAGAGTGTCTCCCTTACACTACTGGTCTCATGAGTGATTTCACACCTTCATGCTTCTTATCCTTGGTAAGGTATGGACACCCTCCCATCCTGGGGTACAAGTTGGGCTCCATGATGCTTAATTGGAGTATGTCGGTTATGAGAATCTCCCATTATTCCAAATATTTCATGTTTCCTCATATTCATGCTTTACGATACCATGGCCTGTAGTATTTTTGACCCATTGATCGGTTTTTGAGTTTTACTTATGATTTCACATATGTCAAGCTCTATGATTTTGTTTTCAAAACCTAAGGTCAGTATACTTCAGATATGATAAAAATATTATGTTTTTTAAGACTATCGCACGATCATGTTTTACAACATATTGTCCTTACTCTCATGTTTTACTTATTCTCCATACTCAGTACATTCAAAGTATTGATTGCATACTTTTTGTGATATATCATCTCATGATATAGGTTTAGGTGTTCAGTCTCAACCCCGCTGCTAGCTTCAATCCTTGCTCTAGATTTATCTTAGTCTTGGTGATTCCTCATCATTCGAGGACGTCCATTTTGGCTTATGTTACTTTTAGTCATTTTAGTTTTCGGACTTAGTAGAGCTAGTTGGGGGCTTGTCCCATCAACTCATCTTATGTTAGAGGCCTTTTAGACTATAATGTATAGATGCTCAGTTGTTTCGCTTGTTGTCTCCATTTACATTTTATGATATCTTAGACTTCCACTTAGGCCATATCTGATGATTGTTTCTGCTTAGTTGTATGCTTATGCTTATGTATGCATGTACCATGAATTAGTTTGGAGCCATTCGTGGTTCAAGGTCCCATGTCGCCTCCGGTGTCTATGCTTGGGTTGTGACAAACTTGGTATCAGAACATCAGATTTAGGTGTGTCCTAAGATGTCTGAAAGTTGCATTAAATAGAGTCTTTTTCATGGGTGTGAAGGGCACCACATTTATAAGGAAAAGGCTATGAGACGTTTTAGGAAACTTCCCTTCTTTCATGTTATTTATTGTGCGATGAAGTCCAACTCTCTTTATTCTTCTAACTCATGCAATACGCGTTTGTAGAAAATGCCTCCTCGAAGATCCAAAGGAAGAAGAAATGGCAATGGTAACAGGAACCAGCCAGCCCGACCAGCTCCAGTATACCCTTTGAATGTGCAAGTAACTCATGTGGAGTTTTGGGCTGCTTTTCAGATGTTGACACAGGCTATGACGACTCAGGTCAACCAACAGGCGGTTGGACCAGTGAACCCGAATATGAATGTTGCAACAGTTAAGGTTCGAGACTTCACCAGGATGAACCTTCCAGAGTTTCATGGTTAAAAGGTGGACAAGGATCCATAGGAGTTCATTGATGAGATCCAGAATATTACTCAAATAATGGGGATTACTGGAGGGGAGAGTGCAGATTTGATATCTTATCAGCTGAAGGGGGTAGCTCAGATATGGTACAAGCAATGGAAGGAAGGTCGTAGGGCAGGTGCAGTTCCTATTGATTGGGATGAGTTCGTTATAGTTTTCCTGGATAGATTCTTTTCATGGGAGATGAGGGAAGCAAAGGTTGAAAAGTTCATCAACCTGAAGCAGAATAATATGACGGTGCAGGAGTATGCCTTAAAGTTCACCCGGTTGTCCAAGTATTCTTAGGAGATGGTTGTTGAGCCGGGGGCTCAAATGAGTAAGTTTGTGTTGGGGGTCTTAGATTTGGTGGTCAAGGAGTGTTGGATCGCTATGCTTATCAATGGCATAGATAGTTTTTGACTCATGATTCATGCCAGCAGATTGAGGAGGAGAATTTGAAGGGAAAGGAGAGGGAGACCAAGTGGGATAGGACAGGAAACTTCGAGTTTTCACAGTAGAGGAGAGGTGGTGGGCATTACTCATAGTCCCATCAAAGGAAATCAGCCCTAGCTCCATCATTAGTTGGTGTTCCATCCAGGACTAGAGGTGATAAGAGGGATAGAGCACAAAGCTCTAAGACTCAAGGGAAGATGTTCGGAGGATCCATATTTCCTGCTTGCATGAAGTGTGGAAGGAACCACCCTGGAGAGTTCTTGGTTGGCTCGTATGCTTGTTTTCGGGTGTGGTTAGCTCGATCAAAGACTTAGAGATTGTCCTTCAGCTAGACAAGGTGATGGTAGAGGTCATGCCCCAGCCACCTCTTCAGCAGCTCCAATAGGTTTCCTATCCCAGAAAAGTGCATCATCTAATGCAGGTGGTGGACAATGCTAGAACTGTTTCTATGCACTTTCATCACACCAGGAGCAGGATAGTTCACCAGATGTGGTTACGAGTATGTTATGCATTTTTCACCTTGATGTTTATGCATTGCTAGATCCAGGGTCCATATTATCCTTTGTCACTTCCTATGTTTATATTAGTTTCTATTTTAGTCTCAAAATCCTCTCAATACCCTTTTCAGTCTCAACTCCTGTCAGTGAGTCAGTTTTAGCACGGAGGGTATACAGAAATTGCCCAGTTACAGTTCTCCAGAAAGTCACCTTAGTTGATCTTATAGAGCTAGACATGACCGACTTTGATGTTATCTTTGACATGGATTGGTTGTATTCTTGTAATGATTCAGTAAATTTTAGAACCTAAATAGTAGAGTTTTGATTTCTTGCTGAACCAGTCCTAGAATGGAAGGGTAGTTCTGCAACGCCTGTAGGTTGTTTTGTTTCCTATCTTAAGGTCAAGAAGATAATTTCCAAGGGTTGTGTATATCATTTAATTCAGGTTAAGGATTCTAAGTCCAAGACCTCGACTCTTCATCAGTCCTTGTTGTTTGTGAGTATCTAGAGGTGTTCCCAGATAATCTACCAAGAGTCGCTCACGAGCGAGAGATTGACTTTGGGATAGACTTTCTCCCCGATCGCAGCCCATATCTATTCATTCTTACCAAATGGCTATAGTTGAGCTTAAGAAGTTGAACGATCTCTTAGATAAGGACTTCATCAGGCCTAGTAAGTCTCCATAGGGTGATCCAGTCCTTTTCAAGGCTTCCCATATCTATTCATATATTCACAATACAACATCAACTATCTATGTAACTCCTTATAACTGTCCGTGTAGTTTTCATTGACAAGGTAGTATCGATTCCATAGGAAATCCTCAATAAATCTTCATAACTATAAGTCTTCTGATAATACATTTGTAAACCACCTGGCATAAGAGGAACAATCTAACCTAGTGTTGAATATATGATTGCCCCCATATTGCCAATAGTTACCTGAACTGACCCCAAGTCTTCACAAAATCAATACGTAGTTCTTTATAAGTTTGTGCTAACCTATTCCATATTTCACTCATGAATGTTCTACCTTGTGTTGTCTTTCCTGAAATTAAAGGATGAAATCCACAAAATCATCAACTCAGTATCAAGGATCTATATTTAATGTCTTATTTCTTCACATTTCTCAAGTCATACTAATCACACAATTCTATAGAACTTCATTGGATTTGAATACATCAAAGTATCAAATATATGAACCTCTTGTGCTTATACCTAACATATTTACCACTCTATACTCTTAGACACAAGGTGTATGGCCTCATACCCAGTACCTCTAAAACACAACAATGAAGAGCAACACCTAGTTACGCCATTAACAATTCCCAAAAATAAAACTTATTACAGTTCATGTTCCTTACTTTTTTTCCACAAGTTCTCCCATGTCATCCATAACTAATATTTTCAATTCTTCTTATCTTACCAATCCATATTCCAATATAGTCAACTACCACAAATATAGTCTAATGTAGAAAATCCTGATTTCTAATCCAAACCACATAGATAACTCTATTTACCTAATCAACTTTAGCCATTCTCTTGAGGATGTCATGTTCCACACACTTTAATGCACTTCAAATCATCTTCCCATTGATCTTATCATATAATTCATCTGAACCTCACCAGTTGCAAAACTCAAACCTACCATTAAACTTACCACAACTCCTAGCTAAAATGTTCGTATAATTTCTCCTCCAAGCATACTCAACAATTTTCACTTTATCTGATTAATACATGAGAATATCACGATAATTTGAACAAGATTCAAGTAATAATGTTTTTTTGAATTTAAGTCCCTCTTTTCTGAAGATGAACCCCCAACCTTTCAAATCGAAATAGATATCCTAATCCTTATTTTCTCCCAAATGTCAGATTCCATTTTCAATCACATTTACCTTTATAGACTAAAAATCCCTAAAATTTTCTTAAGGAGTGTTTCCAAATACCATAAGTCTTTGTATAAAAGCTAAGCCAATTATAAGAGTTGTAATAAATCGCAAATCTTGGGTGTCTGAAAGTCTTCCCTACCTTACTCGAATCTTTTAAATCGAAAACCTTCAAAATTAGTCGCATCAAAGGTACAATAAATCACAAAGTCTTCTAACCAAAGTACTTAGCAATGTTGAAATAATACATCAAAGCACTAATGCATTGGTTGAAATCTGTAAGACAACTCCCAATCACCAAACGCCACGTTCCTACTAACATTCTCATATAGCTTCATGCAAGCCTACCCATTAAGAGCTCCCCTTATCCACAAGCTCCTTACCCGAACACAGATTCACTTCTCTTGGCCTCAACTAATCTTATTGGCCTCAATTAAATTTTCAAAATGCACTTCACAATAAGAACTTGTTAACACCTACCATTGATCCACCACTGTAAATGCCCTTATTAACTGATACCTTGCTCGAGTGTCCGTAAGCAGTGATTATTTATGAAAAAAAATACTCTTTTTGTCTTATCACTTCTAACTAAATTTTTGGTATACCATACGATTATTCCTTTTTTTCCTCCTACTCCATAGAGTTGTATCAGTAGTGATAGTAAAAACTTGCCAGTTCTTTAAAACAGCATGCAATGTCGATCTCCATTCTTCTAAATAAGTGAAATATCGTATAGCTTCTCAAATAATTGACCTTCACACTTGTTAAAGCCAAATCCATTTTCGTTAGTAAATTGCTCTTACCCATTAGTCTTGCTCCATGAAAGCCCACTAAATCTACCACTTTTCTACACCACCATTGAGAAGGTCATACCTAGATCACTCCACACATTTTTGTACATCAAGTAACTAGAATGCATTATACAAACCGACCCATCTCTGGTCCAAAATGGCATGTATCCTCGAATTCATCTCAAGAAAACTTGGAAACATATTCCTTACTAAAGAATCACCATGATGAGAAGCCAAAAGTACATATTTTTAGTCTCTATTTTCCTCGGATTTTAGTAGTTTTGTCATCTCTTTGAGTATCATTTCTATGGATTAAGCTTGCATTCCTTGTTGTGACTTTATAGGTGCTTAATAGGTAAATATGATGGAAATTGATCTAGAAAGAGTAATAGAGGAAGGTCCAGTGCGTTGGACAACTTTGGAAGGTGTTTTCGGACAAAACCAAGTCGATGCATTGGGAGAAGTGGCGTACCAAAGCCTGAACTTCGTCCAACTAACTCACTAAGGACTGAAACTGAAAACACTGAACATAAACTGAAAAAAGGTCCTCAAAGGATAAGGAGTCACCAACTCTGGCTAGGATATGCTATCGCGGAGGATCTGGATAATGATGGGACTAGGCCTGAATGTCTGTGCCAGTATCATGAAACGATACAACATAGAATAGGCGGTTAGTATGTGGAATGCAACTTATATGCAAGGTAAGTAAAACTGCCAAGTAAGTAAAAATCAGAATCATGCATATCATAAAACATTTCAGCATAAGATTCTGAGATTAGGGCTTGCATGCTATTAGCTGAAAACATGATTTAAACATAACTGAATATCATAACTGAATCGAATGACCCAAAGCTGTTCATGATTAAAACTGAACATTGGGTCAAACCTGTAGAAAACATAATATCATGACTGATGAACATGTATAACTAAAATCATGAGGAACAATGGGAGACTCGTCATATAACCAACATTACCACGATAGAGTTTACATGGTCCCGACCATTACACTCAAGTGGGTAGAGCCGTCCAAAGCCTTGCAAGGACTAAGGATGCTACCATAATATCGATATCAAGATGAAGGCCCCTTGGGGCAGGGGAAGCTCATAAAGGAGGTCCCAAATAATCTAAACATACCTACGTTGGCACGTAGTCCTAAAGAATAGGGTTGATTGACCCTTAGCCTACTCGGTGCTAGACACTACTCCAAAAAACATGCATATGATCTCCATCATTTTTCAATGAAGCTAAACCATCGTCTTGCGATGAGGCTGAATCATGATAACACATACATACTCTGATATCATTACATGAGGAGCCTTGGCTCAAACCATACCACAAGCTGAAAAAAGTGGGAGTCTAGACAACTAAATCCATGTAGTAAGCCAACAACATGAAATTGAGATAAATTGTGAAATATATTTAATCATACGGGCTTGCCCAAACTTAAACATACTTGAAATAGACTTTAATAGTCAAAACCATGAATATAGACATGGGTAATTCGAAATCATACTTTCATCATATACATCTTATCATGCTTGAAAACATATGTCATAATCTTAACCTTTCATAAAGTTTCATAATTGTAAGACTTGAAAACATTATAAAACATGTTCATAAATCATAATTCAACATTAGAGACATGTATAGATCATACCCATGATAAATGATTAGAGAATTCACAAGTTGGGTTAAACCCCATAGAATCATCAACTAGAATTTTCCATGAATTTAGAAGGGATTGGGCATGAGAGAGGATGAATACACCCATTCATAACTCTACATACCTGGGCACTTCTGATTTCACAACCCTCTTGAATGCCCAAAGGAAATTCAAGGAGATTAGATGAACTTCTAGGCTTGATCACCCTTAGAAACTTCTAAGATTGCATGCAATGAGAGGGATAGGTTTAGAAGGAGCTAACCCCTCTTAAAACATACTTATCTGAGCTTAAAACGACATAGTTTAGGTCTTAGGAACTTAGAAATTACGTAAAAGCCCTTACTAAATTCGCAGAAAAAAACACACTGCCAGTCCCAATGAGGGACTTGACGACTCGTTGTTAGAGGGAACGACTCGTGGCCTGCATCCATCATCAGCACTGGAAATCATAACTCTGCTGGTCACCATGAGGGAACACCACGACTCATGGTGATTAGCCGTTGGGTACATTGCAAACCCTTTAACATCCAAGTCAAACTCCTGACCACGGCCAACACTACGACTCGTGGCCCTGACCATGAATCGTGGCTTCACCCGTGGTCAACCCCCAGATCAAAAATCCAACCAACTTTCCCTTCACTCCACGAGTCACCTAACGACTTGTGGTGCAACTCATGGGTCACTGGACGACTTGTCCTATGACCTTATGCAGAAATTCATGTTTACTAGTTTCAACCCTCGAGTCTGATCTTAGGGCTTTTGGGGTATTACAATATCTCCCCCTTGTGAACATTTGTCCTCGAATGTGGATAAACATACTGAAAAGTTGAGAAATGCAACTGTCATACCAAATACTGAACATTTAGAGCTAAAACTGACGGAATGACTGACTCTAGACTGAAATGCATGACTGAACTGAATTCATGAATAATACATACATGCATTGACATGAAAGAAACTGAAACACATGATCTGAACATGAAGCTAAATAGAGAACTAGGGATGAAACTGATACCTTAAGCCGAAATTGAGCTGGGAGGGAATAGATGTAGGTATTTAGCCATCATATCTACTTCAGCTTCCCATGTAGCTCCCTCAACGTGTTGCTTCCTCCATAAAACCTTTACTGAAGCTACTTCTTTGTTTCTTAGCTTTTGAACCTAACGATCGAGTATTTCCACCGGAATCTCCTTATAGCTAAGACTATCCTTCACACCTACGCTTTCCACCGGGACAACCAAAGCTGGATCACCCATGCACTTCTTTAAGAGTGATACATGGAAAACTAGATGTACTGAAGCCAATTCTGAGGCCAACTCCAACTCATATGTTACCTTTCCAACCCATCTCATAATCCGGTATGGGCCAACATAACGGGGACTGAGTTTCCTTTTCTTTCTGAACCTCATCACTCCCTTCATGGGAGATACCTTTAGAAACACCCAATCATCAATTTCAAACTCAAGCTCTCTCCTTCTCACGTCTGCATAGGACTTTTGGTGACTCTAGGCTGTTATCAACTTTTCTCTTATAAGCTGAACCTTCCCCATAGCCTCATGGACTGAATCTGGTCCTATCATAATAACTTCACTGACTTAGAACCAACCAATAGCGATCTACATCTCCACCCATAAAGAGCCTCAAACGGAGCCATCTGAAAGATGGAATGATAACTGTTATTATATGCAAACTCAATGAGAGGTAAATGGTCATCCCATCTACTCTTGAAATTAATCACACACGCTCTCAACATGTCCTCAAGAGTCTGAATGGTCCATTCATCCTGACCACCCGTTTGCGGGTGAAATGTTGTGCTAAACTTAACCTGAGTACCAAGTCCCTTATGAAACGATCTCCAAAATTGAGAGGTAAACTGAGTACCTCTATCAAATATAATGGACAGGGGTACTCCATGCAACCGAACTAACTCCGGAATGTACAGTTTAGCATAATCCTCTGCTAAATTGGTAGTTTTGATCGGTAGAAAATGAGTTTCTTTAATCAACCTGTCTACAACAATCCAAATAGAGTCATACTGTCGACAAGTACGAGGCAACCCGTAATGAAGTCCATATTGATTTCCTCCCACTTCCAAGTCGGGATACTAATGTATTGAAGCACACCCCCGAATTTTTTATGCTCAACCTTTAACCTGTTGACAGTTGGACACTTATACACAAACTCTGCTATGTCCTTCTTCATACCATCCACCAATAAACTTCCCATAGGTCACGGTACATCTTGGTAGCACCCGGATGAACAAAATACCAGAAACCATGTGCCTCATGCAACATCCGCTCCCTCAAGTCATCAATACTCGGTACACACAAATGACCCTGATATCGTAGTACACCATCTCCCCCTTGGGAGAAAACCTCCACCTTCTGATTATGAACGGCTTTCTTCAACTTTACCAAAATAGGATCCTTGTCCTATCTAGCTTTGACCTCGATCACCAAGGAAGATTATGATCCATTCTGAACAAGGACACCACCATCCATCGAGTCAACAAGTTGAACTCCTAGTCGTACAAGTTGATGCACATCCTTCACTAACTCTTTCCTCTCTTCGTCTACATGGGACACACTCTCCATGGAAAGCCTGCTAAGAGCGTCTGCCACCATATTGGCCTTGCCCGGATGATAAAGGGCACTCCTATCATAATATTTAAGAAGCTCCAACCACCTTCTTTGATGTAGATTTAGATCCTTCTGAGTAAACACCTATTGTAGGATTATGTGGTCCGTAAACACATCCACATGGACCCCCTACAAATAGTGCCTCCAAATCTTCAAGGAAAATACTATTGCCGTCAACTCAAAGTCATGAGTCAGATAGTTCTTCTATGGACCTTCAACTGCCTAGAAGCATAGGTTATAACCTTACCGTGCTGCATTAGTAAACAACCAAGGCCGATCCTCGAGGTGTCACAATATGCCACAAACCCATTAGTACCCTCAGGTAGGGTCAACACTGGTGCTGAGGTGAGTCGAGTTCCTAACTCTTGGAAGCGCTTCTCACAAGCCTCTGACAATTAAAACTTCACTTTTTTTCTGGGTGAACTTAGTCAATGGTGCTACAATGGATGAAAACCCCTCAACAAACCTTCGGTAGTAACTAGCTAAGCCCAAGAAACTCTTGATATCCAAAGGATTCACTGGTCTAGGCCAATTCTTNACTCTTGATATCCAAAGGATTCACTGGTCTAGGCCAATTCTTCACCGTTTCTATCTTTTGAGAGTCCACCTGTACACCCTCACTTGACACCACATGACCGAAAAATGCTACTAAGTTTAACCAAAACTCACATTTGCTAAACTTAGCTTATAGTTGGCGATCCTTAAGAGTCTATAGCACAACCCTCAAATGAGCGGTATGCTCCTCCTCACTCTGAGAGTATATGAAATGTTATCTATAAACATGATTATGAAAATATCCAGATACGGATTGAAAACCCTATTCATCAAGTCCATAAAAACTACAGGAGCATTCATTAGTCCAAGAGATATAACTACAAACTCATAGTGTCCATATCGAGTCCTGAAGGCTGTCTTCAGAATATCACTCTCCTAAAATCTGAGCTGATGATACCCGAATCTGAGGTCTATCTTTGAGAAACATTTGGTACCCTGAAGTTTGTCAAACAAGTCATTAATTCTAGGGAGAAGGATACCTGTTCTTAACGGTGACCTTGTTCAACTGCCGGTAATCAATGCACATTCTAAGGGAATCGTCCTTCTTCCGAACATAAAGAAATGGTGCACTCCACTAGGATTTTCTTGGTCTGATGAAACCCTTGTCTAAAAGGTCCTTCAACTACTCTTTTAACTCCTTTAGCTCGGCTAGAGCCATTCTATAAGGAGGAATAGATACATGCTGCATATCGGGAAGAAAGTTAATACCAAAATCGATCTCCCACTCGGGAGGAATTCCTGGTACATCATCTAGAAAAACTTTTGGATATTCACACACTATAGGAACTAACGGGATAGTTGGGGTTCAGATATAGCATCCTTAACCCTAACTAGATGGTACACGCAACCCTTAGAAACCATCTTTCTGGCCTTAAGGTAGGAAATAAAACGACCTACAGGAATAGCTGAACTACCTTTCCACTCTAGGAATAGCTCACCCAGAAACTGAAACTCTACTACACGGGTCCTACAATTTACTGAGGCATAAAATGCATGTAGCCAATCCATGCCAAAGATAACATCAAAATCTACATGGCTAGCTCTATTAAATCTGCTGAGGTGACTTTTTGAAGGACTGTGATAGGGAAATTTCTATATACTCATCAAGTTATAACTGAATCACCAACTAGAGTAGAGACTGAGAAAGGTTCTGATAGAATTTCGGGACTGACTCTGAAACTAATGGCAACATAGGGCTTCATAAAAGATAAAGTAGCCCCTGGATCTAAATACATCAAGGTGGAAAACTCGTAACATACCAGTGACCACATCTGGAGAGGCCTCCTGCTCCTGAGAGATGCGAAGGCATAGAATCTGTTCTGACACAGACCACCGCCTGCATTAGTGAAGGCTCCCTGTTGAACTAAGCGTGTTGGTGGAGCTACTGAACTAGTGGTTGGGTCTCCGCCTCTACCATGGTCCTATCTAGCTGCTGGGCAACCTCTGAGCATATGTCTAGGCTTCCCACACCCGAAACAAGCACCTGTACCTGCAAAGCACTGACCAGTGTGTCTCCGGCCACACTTGGCACAAGCTAGAATACTGGTCTCCCGAGATCTTCTCCCTTGACCTCGAGAGCCTGATGCCTGCCCCCTTCTGTTGTGCCTAGATCTGGATGGCACACTTGTTGCTGATGGTGCTGGGGCTGATGATCTATAGTGGGACTGCTGACGGTGCCCACCACTAGGTCTCTACTGGGAGAATCCAAAGCTATTAATCCTGGCCCTCTTGGCCTCTCTCTCCCCTCACTCACCTGTACGACCTCTATCTTTTGGGCGTATAGAACTATCCAAGGAAAGTCAATGTCCTGATGGAGCATCATGGTCCGGCAATCTTATTTGAGCTTAAAATGACGTAGTTTAGTTTTTAGAAACTTAGGAATTATTGAAAAGACCTTACTAAATTTGCAAGAAAAAGCACATTGCAAGTCCCAATGAGGGACTGGACGATTTGTTTTCAGAGGGAATGACTCGTTGCCTACATCCATTTTCAGCACTGGAAATCATAACTCTGCTGGTCATCATGAGGGACACCACGACTCATGGTGTACCTGACGACTCGTGGTGATAGTCGTTGGGTACACTGCCAACCCTTCAACATCTAAGTCAAACTCTTGACCATGGCCAACACCGCGACTCGTGGCCTTGACCATGAATCATGGCTTCACCCGTGGTTAACCCCAAGACCATAAATCCAACCAACTTTCCCTTCACTCCATGAGTCACCTAAGACTCGTGGTGCACCTCACCTCTCACTGGACGACTCATCCCGTGACCTGGTACAGAAATTCCTGTTTGTCAGTTTCAACCCTGAGGTCTTATCTTAAGGCTTTCGAGGTATTACAAACTGAAAAAGGGACTCATAAGCACGAATCCTTCATGACATCTAAAACTAAGAACCTACATGAGGTAAATTGATCCGTTGAGCTACTAAAGCAACTTCTAACAGCTGAGTTCGAAGGTTGAACATATTGGAAGACATAAGTTAACAAACATAGCTAGTTTATGACATAAAGCTGAGACTTAAGAATTCATAGGGTAAGACTGGCATCACTGTCCGAAGCGGTTATCATGAAATTCTGGAAATCTGCACATTAGAATGGGTAGAGCGTAGCTTCAACTAAAACATAAGAGAAATTATCTGAACTTGAAGGGGTTGGCATCCCGTAACAGTTAGTGTTAGGACTATCCTACTAGCGCACTCAAGACTCGACTTGTCTCATCGACTTATCATCTCCCCCTTAGCTTAAAATCTTCATTATAAGGCTCCTGACTCTTTCTTAAGGTTGGCTAAAACCATTAACTCTTGACACTAACTCTAAAATTTTCTAATAGCTTCATACTCGTAGCTATTTCACACCATACATCCAAAATCTCCTCTTAACATTCATCAAAGGACTTTCTATTCCACATTGGGGTCTAATCAATCATGCAAAGTGTAACACAAATAGCTCCAACATACCTGTGGCTCCTTCTGGCATTTTGCCCTGATCCTGATGTGCTGACAAGGTGTAGGAGCGATTTTGACACTGTTTGCCACCGGTTCTAGAAGACGCGCCCTGTTGAGATGGGAGGGCTATCAAAGCTATTGAAGAGGTGGCTGGGGCCCTACCCTCGCCTCACTTGGATGCTGTGCAATCTCTGTGCTTATGACCGACTTTCCCCACAAAAAACAATCATCTGAGCCAGCCATGCATTCTCCCAAATGGTTCTTCCCGCAGCTCTTACGTGCTAGGTATGTAATCTCCCTCACCCCGAGTCTTTACAGAACACTAGTTGTCGAAGGTGCTGGGGCTGATGATCTCTGATGGGAGCGTGAGCGTGTCCACCACTCGTCCTCTTATGGGAGAACTCTAAATCTTCTGTTCTAGCCCTCTTGTCCTCTCTCTCATTTTCTTTCACCTTCTCCACCTCTATTTGTTGGGCAATATCACCTATGTGAAAAGTCTATGTATTTGTGCAACATGGCGTTCTTGCACTCCTTGATCAAGGAGTCTGCCACTCCGTTCATGAACCTACTCACCCGATCCATTGGCTACCATCTTTGGTGCATACTTAGACAACCGGGTGAACTCCAATGCATACTCCTAGACAGTCATGTTGTTTTGCCTCAAGTTGATGAATTATACCGCCTTTGCCTCCCTCAATTCTCTAGGGAAAAACCTGTGCAAGAAAGAAGTCATAAACTCATCCCAACTTATGGGGACTACTCCAACTCCCTGACTATCCCTCCACTGACAGAACCATATATGAGCTCCCCTTCAGCTGGAAGGATGCTAAGTCTACGCTTCACACTACCCCCATAATCTGGACGATCTTTTGGATCTCCTCTAAGAACTCATATGCGTCCTCGTCCACCTTTAACCCCAAGAATTCGGGTGGGTTCATACTGAGGAAGTCTCTTACTCTAGCTGCTAATACGTTCCCATTCAGGGGAACACGAGCCACCGCCTACTAATTAATTTGAGCAGTCATGGACAACGCCAACAACTGAAAGGCTGCCCTAAACTCAGCATGAGTAACGTATTCATTCATCAGGTTCACTAGGACTGGTGGAGCTTGCTGATGCCCATTACCATTTCTCCTTCCATTTGCTCGTCTAGGAGGCATTATCTACGAGTGCGTAAAGAACAAGTTAGGAGAGGAACTATTTGAGTTTCATACTCTACGCATCATAAGAATCATGAAGAAAGGGAACTTTCCCAACAACATCTCGTAGCCTCTTCATCATAAGTATGACGCGTTTCATACCCATGAAAAAGACTCTACTTAACGCGGCTTTCAGACACCATAGGACACTCTAAACCTTTTCTTTGATACCAAGTTTGTCATGACCCAAACATACACCCGATTTGAGACACGGGACAAAGAACCCTGAGAGGCTCCAAGTCAACACATGGCATAATCATAGCATAACACTAGCAATATAACAGCTAACAGAATCATAACTAAGCGGAAGCTAACTGAAAGAGTCTAATCAAAACTCATAAGAACATAGTCTATTGGAACTCTGAATCATAATATGAATCTGTGTATACATACCTGAAAGCCTTTATTTTACTGATGAGTTGCTGGGACAAGTCCCAACTAACTCCTAAAGTCTGAAATTGAAATAAAACTGAAATAGGAAAAACATAGATCTCGTCCTCGGGGGATGAGGACTCACCACAATTAGCTGAGATGGGAATAGAGTGTGTCTAACTGTGGGACTGAGTCTGGAAACCATGATCTATATCATAAAATGATGTAGCACATAAAGTATGTGGTCAGTACTTGGAATGTACCAAGTATGCGGGAAACGTAAAGGAACTAAAACATGCAAGTAAACTGGGAGGAAGTAAACTGAGTACATAACTGAACATATAAACTAAACTAAAATACAATAACCCTGTCTGAGATATACATATAAATATTGACATGATGCTCAGATTCAAAAATATTTAATGAAGTATAATCAAAACTGATACATAAGGATCATGTACATATACTAAGAACCGAAACAGTAACTGATATTATACACTGTACTAACTAACTGCTGACAACTGAGATTGAATTATGCTAAGAATGATTTGAACTGGAGTATGAGCGTAAATAGAGCTGAGCTAAAATTGAAATCATAAACTAAAGGAGACATTCTCTACTAGTGAGAGTCCTGACTGAACTAAGGAAAATATTTTATGCTATTGAGAATCCCTGACTGAGCTAAGGGAAACATTCTCTACTATTGAGAATCCCTGACTGAGCTAAGGGAAACATTCTCTGCTATCCATGACTGAACTAAGGGAAACATTTTCTGCTATTGAGAATCCCTGCACTGAACTAAGGGGAACATTCTCTGCTATTGATAATCCCTGACTAAACTAAGGAAAACATTCTCTGCTATTGAGAATCCCAATTATACTTTAACATGGAAGAAACCAATCTAATATCATTCATCTAGTTTAGGATACTTCAGCTAATTAGAGACCTGAGTGTTCAACTAATCACAACATACTGAATTTATTAGAGTCTGATCAAAGCTACTTTCTACTATCAAGAGGCCTGAAAGTCTAAAGGATCGTGATCATGCTTTTTTCTCAAAATTCATAACATTATAGACCCGAAATGGTAGTGTAAAATTATATAATCTAGATTCATGAAAACCCCATAGGTTCTAGTCATGCTTTAAACATATATAATGAATTCATGGTAAGAGCATGAGAATAATTTATAAGGCCATATTCCAAAATTAATGCTAATTCAAGGTAAAAATTCAATACTCATGCTACTCCCATATCATGTACATAATGTGTGAATTTGAAAGTAATTTTGTAATCATACACGGCTATTTAGCATGAGGGTCTTGAAATCAATAGAAGACATGTGAGAATTCATGCAAAGATTTAAACCCTAAGGTATGATTTTCTAGAAATCAAGGGATTATGGTTTTAACATAAAAATTGGGACACAAGGATGAAAAGGAATCCTTGTTGAAGTCCCACATACCTAGTTAGAAAACTCGCTTTAATGATCTTAGAACTTGCAGCACCTTGAAGAGAAACCCTAGGTGCTCTTAAGCTTTGAGAGAAACGAAAGAAGAAGAACCTTACGGATGATTTTGGAGAATGAGGGTCTTAGGCTAGTGAAAACCCTTTAATTCAACCCTTACAATATACAAAATGACATCATTTAGGAACTGGAAGCATAGGATTTTTACTAAATTACCCATGGGATTTCAATCCAAAAACGGCCCGTCAAGTGACCACAACTCATACCACGAGTCGTTGGTCCTTACCACGGCTCATGGTAACCATCCGTTACTTTTTGGAAAATTTACAACTTCTGATTCTTCGACCAACGATTGGACAGGATGAATCATTACTTGATACGATGACTCATCCTTTCCTCTCATTGTCACCACTGCCTCGGGACCCCTTTGATTTCCATCATTCTTCTGAAAACTGACGTAATGGTTCGTTACTCCACTTAACGATTCGTCGTAACCATTCGTTTCCACTGAACCAATAATTAAACCCTTTATGAACTCCAACTAACGACTCCTCAGGATGACCCATTACAGGAAACAACGGGTTGTCTCTTAGCTCGTTGTTTGTTGTGGACTACAAACTGGGGACTCACAGTAAGGCATATAACAGGTTATTGTTCCTCAAAATGACTCATTTCTCCCTCTCGTTGCTAAAAAGTCTGGCTGCACATCTTCTGAGCTCCTTCCAACAACCCCTCCTAATGACCTGTTACTCGCACCAACGAGTCATCACACGAGTCATTATGAGGTTTTTTTGTTGTTTTTCCTACTGAACTTCATCCAATTCTGTGGTCTGATTTGAGAAACTCTTGGGGTGTTACAACTACCATCACTCTACAACTGGCTGAAAGATCGTATATCACTCTAGACGGCATCATTGAGGATGTGCTTATTTGAGCTGGTAAGTTTATAATTCCTGCTGACTTCATTATCCTTGATTTTGAAGTAGATCAAAATGTGCCAGTCATATTGGGGAGACCATTCTTAGCTAATAGAGGGGCCATCAATGATGTAAGAGCAGGAAAACTCAAGATAAGAGTACATGATGAAGAGGCCACTTTTAATGTGTATAAAGCTATCTCCACACCTTCATACCACAAAGAATTATGCATGATCACATAGGTGGTCCATGATAAGTGTGGGGTGGAGAAAAAGGAAGAGGAAAACACCATTTTTGATGTAATACAAGAGAGCGATGGCAAGTTGCTCATATTCGGAAGGGGACCGAAGCATAAGCTGAATGGTGGAGAGATGGAGCAAAAGCAAAGAAAGAAGGTTGAATTTGAGAGGCCTTCAAAAAGGAGGAGAAAATGCTTGAGGGTGTCTTTAGCTGAGACTTTTTTTGTGCCACGACGTTAAATCAGGTGTTGATTGGGAGGCAACCCAATTTGTAATAGTGTAGTTTTTATTATTATTTATGTAGTGTCACTTTTGTTTTTTGTTTTTCTTGTAGAGAAGGGAAAGTCTGAGTACCAAAAATCCAAGCTAAGGAGCATGTCTTGAGCTTAAGTGTGGGGTCATGCGACCCATAAATCAAAGACATGCTGCTAGCTAGACCCTAGAGGACCTCAGGGAGTATTTCTCACCCATGTTTTATTTTATTTTATAGATGCTCTTAGGACAGAGCATGAATTTAAGTGTGGGGTGAGGGTATATCTTCCAAAATTTTGAGGTTAAGGGTGAGTATGCCGTTAAGTTTTTATCTGAAATTTTTTGAAAAATATCATGGCTCATTTACCTTTCGATTTTTTATGGCCTCGGCTCTTTTCCGAAGAGGGAGAACTTTGAACCGAGTAATTTTTTTATTTTTAGAAGTAGTTTTAAATTTTTTTTAAAAAGAAGAAAAGCCTTTTCCTGATGATGGATGGTTGACGATCGTTTTGAGGGAAGTTTGTCATTAGGAACCCATTTGAATGATAGGTTCTCATGTTATATGCTAATTTGACCAGAGATGCAAATATTGGTTTTGAGAGTTGGAAACTTGTTGTGAAAAAATATGAATAACCTCTTTTAAGAAACCTAGGCTCTTTTACTAGACTCTTTTGTGATTTTATTAAATTGATATAGAATTCTTTCTATTGTTTGCCTAACTGAGGGTCTACCTGAATCTGTCTTGAGTTGAACATGTCTCATGTGTGTGTGAGATAATTTACATATATTCCATGCTTTCATATTGATGTCTATAACTTTCCTAGTGTGTCTACTAAGTGAAATAAAGAGTTTGAATTTAGGAGATGATGTAGGCGTTTTATTGATTAGCCTACTTTTATCCTATTAATTACTTACCCATTCATGATATTTTAGTTAGCCATGTTAAGCATTTAGCTTATTCTTTTGGTAACCATGTTAAAAGCTAAATTCCTTTTATCCTATTATCCTATTTTTTATCCAAATGATTCCTAAGACACTTTAAAAATTGAAAAAGAGAAATTTTGTATGAAAGGAGCACAAGTTAAGAAAAATGGGGTAAAGTGTGGAAGTTAGAAGAAAAGGTAAAAAGGTGAAAGATGTAAAACAATGAAGGTGATGTTAGTAGGGAGATGAGAAAAGATAATAAATATGCTGAAAAGAATAAATATTGTTAAGAACTCCCTACTAGTCACCCAAGTTTCAAAAATTTTAATCAAGGGAAGGAATAAGGAGTAAAGTAAGAAGTTCAAAGAGTGTGCTAAACCTGAACAAGTTGTGAAGTATTAAAGTGCTTAGGGAGGTTAGTCATTATTCTAGCCAAATAATTTCTACTCGTCCCTTAGCCTATATTACAATCATTTAAGTCCTACATGATTCTAACTTTGATATTCTTATATTAGTGGAGTATTTACACTAAGGGAAAGCTTATGGTTTATCATCATATATGCATGAGAAGTTCTTTGTGAGAGTGAGCATGAATTTCTTTATTTATAAGCCCATACAAGTGATTCTTTCATATTCTTGTGAGAAAAAGGTAGGTAACTCTCTTGATTATGAGGGCACATGGTTGAAAAAGGATAGGTGAAATGTTTGATCTCTTAATTAAGTGACATATGTTTTTTGCCAATATTCACAGAGCTTGAGTCAGTTCTTGAGGTTAGATCGTCTTAAAAGGTTGTCATTGAGCTTAATTGAAAATTTGAGGCATGTTGTGTTGGAAACATGCAATGTCGATGTGGTCATATTATTTGTAGCTTGAGCATACCTGTTCAATTGATCTAAAGTCCATATAGGGTTAATGTCATGACCCGAGCATGAACCTTGGATCAATACACGGGACCCAGAACCACGAATGACTCCAAACTATCCCATGACCTGGCATATTACTAGCACAATATGACTTATAAGGAAAACTGAGCAGAAGCTAAGTGAATTATAAGATATTCCATTACGAATAACAAGATAATTTGATAATTTAAACACCGAGTCATAAAGCAGAACATACAACTCTATGTCTGAAAGCCTTTACTAACTGATGAGTTGTTGGGACAAGCCCCTAGCTAACTCCAAAGTCTGAAACTAAAATAAGGTAAAAGACTGAAATGAAGTAGATAACTCTAGTCCTCGAAAGATGAGGACTCACCCCTGCTAGCTTATCAAGTCTGGAATGTTTTTAACTGCGAGTTGAGTCTGAGTACCTGGATCTATATTTTGAAATGATATAGCATAGAGTATGCGGTCAGTACTTTAAATGTACTAAGTATATAAGGTGAGTAAAACATGCTAGTAAAATGATAGTCTGAAAATATGAACATAAATCAAAATAGAACATGAGAGTAAGGAAAACATGTTGAACATCATATTCTTGAAGTAATCATAATCATGAATACTAGCTAAACATACTGACCCAAGGTTTAGAAATAGAAAATCCTGTAATGTACCATACTTGAAATCATACATGAAAACTCATAAGCTGATCAATGGGTCAAATATGCTATGAAATATATTATCATAATATATGAACATAAGCAACTAAAAACATGAGGTACAATGGGAGACTTGTCATAACCGACACCATCATTAGAGAGTTTACATGATGCCCCAACTATCTCGCTCAAGTGGGTATTACCGTGCTAAGCCTTGCCAGGGCAAAGAACGATGAAAGGCATGATAATACTTGTGATTTAGTGCGACAATCTCCAATACTGATGACCCCTACATGCGCCCATTCAGGAAAGGGAGGCACTCTCCAATAGTGAGGATCCCATATTCCTCAAGCTAAGGGAAACATTCTCTAATATCGAAGATCCCTTGTCCTACAGTGGCATTTAGTTCTGAGACTCTGCGTTTGACTGAACTCCGGGCCTACACAATGCTAGACACTACTCCCGAAAACATTCACATGGCTCATAGAGTAATCATGAAACATACTTAAAATACATGGGCTAGTTAAAATCATAAGATACATGAGCATGCTTGAAATACGTGAACTAGCCATGAAAGGAGCCCGTGGGTTGGCCATAAACATAAAATCATGCTTGTAAAAACTATGCATATTTGATAAAGTCATCATACTTGAAATTCATAAATTCATGAAAGGCTCTTGTAAAAATTCTACATCATGACATAACTTCAAACTTAAGAGTTAATATCATGAGAAAATTATGGGATTTCAATAGAAGGGAACTTAACCCTAGAAGTTCATAATCATACTTGATAGTAATTTCATGGTAGGATTGAAAAAAAACAAAACCCTAATCATGGAACTATTAATTTGATCAAGATAGCTAAACCCATAATAGAATCATGGAGGAATTCAATAATACCCAATAAAGCCCTAGAAATTCAAAATTAGGGCATAGGAAATGGGGGATCATGATTTCAATTAGAGAAGGGGCATGAAGGTGGAAGATCCCCTCATTGATAAACCCCACATACCTGGGTAAACTAATTTCTTGACTTAACTTGAAATCCAAAGTGAATTGGTGAGGATGAGAGTGAAGAACCATAGTTTGTTCTTGAGAGTCTTGAGGGAATTTGATCTTCTAATTAGGGGTTTAGGAGTAGAATGAAGGTTCTAGGGTGAATACCCCCCTTAAAGCACTCTTTCCCAAGCTTAAAACGGCATATTTTAAGACTTAGGAGCTTAGAAATTAAAAAAACCCTTAATGATTCGACAGAAAATTTCATACTGCCAAAAATGACGAGTCATTTGACGACTCATTAGGGAAAATGATGAGTCATTTGCCTGACTCATTGCCACTAGCAACCTTACCCAAAATTTCTGATCTTTTAAATGATGAGTCACTTGATGACTCATTGGGTCAAATGACAAGTCGTTTCCTTAATCCATCATGAATTATGAAAATAGCCTTCCCCAAATGATGAGTCATTTGATGAATCGTTCGGTCAAACGATGAGTCATTTCCTTAATCCGTCATGACTTCTAAAACTGGTCTTCCCAAAATGACGAGTCATTTGACAACTTGTTAGGTCAAATGATGAATCATTTCCTTAATCCATCATGACTGTCTGAAAATAGCCTTCCCCAAACTATGAGTCATTTGATGACTCATTAGGTCAAATGACGACTTGTTCTTGTGACCTAGTTTAGATTTTCCTGCTTTCTCTGTTTCAACTCTGGGGTCTGATCTTAAGGACTATTGGAGTGTTATAGATAAGGTATAGAGCTTAAGTTTCTTACTCAAGGACAAGCAAGGGTCCAAGTGTGGGGTTGTGATGAGAGGCCAAAAGTATGTATTTTTAGTCTCTATTTTCCCCGAATTTTAGTGCTTTTGTCATCTCTTTGAGTATCATTTCTATGAATTATGCTTGTATTTCTATGTTGTGACTTGTAGGTTCTTAATAGGTAAATGTGGTGGAAATTAATCCAAAAAGAGCAATAAAGGAAGGTTCAGAGCTTTGGAGCAACTTTGGAAGGTGTTTTCGGACATAACCAAGCTGACATTGGGAGAAGTGGTGCACCAGAGCCTGAACTTCAGATAGAATTTTTTCTAAAACTCTGGGAGATAGCTGATGTGGTGCACCAGAGCCCAAACTTTAGAATTTTTTATGACACCTTGATGAATTGGGAGAAGTGATGCACCAAAGCCCAAACTTTAGAAGAAAAATACTCTAACACTCTGGTGAATTGAGAGAAGTGGCACACCAACACCTGAACTGTAAAATTTTGATTAACACCTTGGTGAGATGGCAGAAGTGGCATGCCAGAAGCCAAACTTTAGAAGAAATTTAATTGAAGTCTAGCGAGATAGGTGAAGGAGCACACCAGCTCCTGTCTGGGAGTTAATTTTCTAAGTCAAAAAGTTGAGTTACTCAAGAGAAAAATAGGAATTTTTCCTATGGTTATAAATACATCACTAGGGCATCAAATAATTATTCTACGATATCTTATGGGGAAGAGACAAGAAGTTCAATTTTCTTCTTAGGCTTTTCTTCATTACTCTTTATCTTTGTTGATTTGAATGATGATTTCTTTGGGTTTACTCTTGAACATGAGTGTCTAAAAACCCTTAACCTGGGGTTTTGGCCACGAACTTGATGGTTGTAGTTCAAAAGTTCATTTATTCTAGACAATTAAACTTTCTTATTTTCAAGATTGTTTATGCTTACTTGATTTCATATTTATTTGTTAGTCTGATCACCTTTCAAATATAATATATTGGCTCATTGGTTGAACTCGACATAGGGAAATAATGAGGGTTAAAAGAAGCATAGAGTAGGTTTTGATTCCTTATCATGATTTTCGGGAATTGATTTTGTTGTTAAGGATAGGGATATGTCCTGCAACCCTACTTTGTTGAATCAAGTATCTTTAACCATCATCTCACGTTTCTCCTGCAACCATAGAGATATAGGTGTTAGGGTTCATAAGATAGTTCTTGACCATTCGGGAGAATAGTTGAGAAATAAATTCGTAACTTGAAACTAACAATCTTTGAAAGATTTAGTCTAGCATATTTAAACCCGAAAAATCAACCTGAAAGCGATAGTGCCAAGACACTAGATTTTAATCATCATTTGAATTACAACTCTTTTGTAAACAAATTTGTTTTATTAGATTTGATTTAAATTTCAAGTTTTAGTAGAAAATAATCTCAAAACTCTTTCCAAATTTTACTTGTGTTTTCTTGAACAGTGAAATAAAGATTCAACTTAAACAACTAATCTGACAAGTCTCTATGAGAACAATATCTGGACTTCACCATCCTATATTATTTGACGACCATGTACATTTGCATATGCATTTGGAGAAATCACATGTAACACCCTAAAAGTTCTTAGACCAAACCCATACTGGGAAAGTTAAACCAAAAAAGAAAAACCAGAAAATTTTCTCAAAACAACTCAACTAACGAGTCATTGTCAATAACAACGACCGATTGTTTGAGTTGTTGTCAACCCTGTAGTTTTCATTCCTCAATCTAACGAGTGAGACCCATTATATCGAGTAATGGGTCTTTGTTCAATCCGTTATTGTAACCCAGTCCAGAAACTTACTAAATCCTCCTCTCAAACAATGGGCCAAATGATGAGTCGTTGGTTGATATAACGACTCATCCTATGTAGCCGTTGAGTGAGATCCAAAAAATGCTTAAGTCAACCTATTGGCAACGGATGGAACCAATGACTCGTTGTTCCATCCCACGCATCGTTGTTCCTGCCCATGGGTCAAATTCCAGAACTTGTTCAGAATGTACAGTAGTGACAACGAGTATTGAAAATGACCCGTTGTTCCAACCAATGAATCATTGTGTCATCCATAGTGAGAATCCAGAAGAGGAAAATTTCCAAACCAAAAATGACGACTGCCACCAAGGAGTCGTGGTCTCAACCAATGACTCATTGTGAGGCGCGTTGGATCTGAACAGTCAGATTTTGAAACGGTTACCCAGGGGAATTTTTGTCAAATTCTAAGCTCCTATCACCTAAACTACATTGTCTTGGGTTTCTTTTAGAGGGGAAGTAAGGGGGTTGATCGAATTTCTCCTCTCCTTCTCTCCCAAACTCACAGAATCAGAACGTAGAAAACTCAGACGGTCTTTTTCAAGCAAGAACTAGGGATTCTTTTCTTCCTCAGAATTCAGGTTCTTTGTCAGAGAAATTCCTTCTACAGGTATATGAGATTCCAACAAGAAAATTTCTTTTACCCTTGTGTCCCAAATTCTTTTCAGAAATCTTGTTAGTTTCAGCCTTGTAGAAGATTGAAACTAAGGTTTCTTCAATCAGCTTATGAATTCCTTCATTGTGATAATTCTTTAAGTTTTTCCGAAATTATTACCAGTTTTAATTCATGTCTTGGTGTCATTCATACAATATGTATTTTATCCTTGATCTTAGCATGATTTTGGATGAAACTTGCATGATTTAGAACCCAGATATAAATATTGCATTATCAGATAATTTCATTTGAATTATGAATGCTAGCATAGATGCTTGATGGAAAGTCAATGCTTTTGTATGTTCAGTCACAGTATATTCAATACTACTAGTTTATCAACATGTTTATCGTTCTTAGACTGTCACGACAATTTCAGATAAAGCAGCTCTGACAAGTCTTAGAACACAATTTCTTTCAGGTCCTTAGACTCTCAGAATCCTTCTAGATAAGTAATTCTGACTTTGTCTTAGGACACCAATTTCGAGTTATTAGTACAGTTGGATATAACTAGGTTTCCTGTTGTAGAACCAAGTGGGTAGGGTTCAGAGCACCCAGATTCCCAGAACTACGTTGCCACCGTAGGCTATTAGCCCGAATGGGCCCAGACAGTGATCACACAGTTTAGCCACTGTACCCTGGCAAGGACAGTGGGCTTTCTAAGATAGGGTGTACACATTGGACTCCATATTTAGCTCATGTGGTTACATGTCGGTTATAGTCTCTCCACAGTACCGTTCATTCATAGTCCTTAGTCCAGCTTTGTCTATCAGACTTTAGGATATGCATATGATTTCCTTACAGTTTATTAGTTCTTGCAGTATTTTGAGATTTACAAACTCCTTTCAGTACGTATGAGCTTAGATATGGTCATTGCTTATCCTTTCAATACATTTGATGAGTTACTAGTATTCTTACATTGTATATTATATCTCACATATTTAGTACATTCCAATTACCGACGCATACCTTCTATGCTATATCATTTTATGATATAGGCTTAGGTTCTCAAACCCAGCAGCGTGGTTAGTTCTTCTTTGGGTTCAGCACAGCTGTACTCTTTTGGCGAGTCCTTATCTTCCAAGGACCGTAGTTTTCATCTTCAATACTTATCATTTTTAGTTTTAGTTTCAGACATTAGTGTTAGCTGGGGGTTTGTCCCAGCAACTCATCTTTAGTAGAGGCTTTCAGACATAGTTACGGTATTCTGCTATTGACAGTTTTACAGTATTTGTATTTCCTATAATGAATTGTGCTTGTGCTTCTGCTTAGTTTTTATTTAAACTTCAGTATGTTAGTTATATGTTATGCCATGGGTTAGCTTGGCGTCATTCATGACTCTAAGTATCGTGTTGCATCCAGGGTGCAGACTAGGGTCGTGACATCACACCACTACATATTTCCATAAAATTCAATTATAATGGGAAACTTCCCCCACTCATATTTAGCTCTTCCTTTCATAAGCCCCAGTTCATAAAAGAATATTTTCACATCCCATGGCTCTAATCAAGTAGACACTATAACATTGTGATTGGCATATTGTAAAACTCAAACAATTCAAATCCTCTTTGTTTTACCTCTACTTCGCGAGAAAGAAGGAACACCCTCCATATGAACCTCAAAAGAAATCACACCATCTCGAACCTCATTAGAAGAAACCCTTTTTTTCCATGATTTACAACTTGTCCTCTTACCTGACCCGCTGGTCCTCCACAATTTAAACCCTTCTTTAAGATAATAGTATATGTATTTATTTCATTACTGGAATGTTGAATCTTTGTTGATACACTAATGCCACAAGATTATAGTATAAATTTGATCTCTGTCAAAAAAATTTTGTTCTCATCATAACTTGAGCAACCCAACCTTGTCATGTCAAACCTCCTTAATAGTCGTCTTCAAAGTCACAAATTACCTAGTAATGTCACTAATCGTACAATTCCTAATCATCAACTCTTTTCCCGAAACCAGCTGTGACATATATGTACTCCTTCTATTATTGAATAACTGATCATAAAAGATAAGGTGATCATAAAGTTCTTCACTCATCATTCACATTCTCCTACGAATATTACTAAACTAACAAATCCAAATCACAACCTCACACAATCTACTTCGAATCATAGCTACCATCTAAATCTTGCCATACACCCCTTAAACTAGCCTACCTCTTCTTTTTTGACTCAACATCTTGATCCATCTATGAATGTCATCATCAACTATTACCGCACGAAATCAATAGTGGGTTCTCACCATCAATGAGAATGGAATGAAGAGATTTAAAGAATCAGGCTGAAAAAAATGCATGATAAAGAATTAAAGAATACAAGTTTCCTAATATCCTGTAGCCTCTCGAAGATAAGCTACAGACGTCTCCGTACTGATCCGCAAGACTCTACTAGACATGCTTTATCCTCATGAAACCAATGAACCATCCTCTAATACCAAATTATCACGACCCAAAAATTGGGATTCGTGATGGCACCTATCTTAATCCTACCAATAGATAAGCTAACCCCTTAATGCACTAGTCAACAATTACATGACGAGCAAATGAAGATAAACACGCAGAAGTAAGTCATTAAAAAAAGATCCATCACAAATTAAGTAAAAGAATTAGAATCAAACAACAACACCCTAAAATCTAATGACACAAATATAAGCCTTTAAGAATCTCAAAGTGAAGAATAAGAAAAATACACTGTCTGAGCATACATCAAGATAGAAAATAAAAGCAAAGTAAAAATTCTAGAATGTTGCGAATCAGCCAGGAAGCTACCTCCAAGACCTCGAGTATACCATTTCTATCATACATGATCACCCACCGCAAGTACTAGGCTCAAGACCTGCACAAAAAGTGCAAAAAAGCAAGGGTAAGTACGATGAACACGTGTTCTCAACAACATCGTTGTCTGACCCTTAAATGAAGCAACGATTAGGTACAAAACTATACCTGCTATCTCAAACCCTTTTATCATAATGCCCCCAAAAAATATATCATATCAAGGAACAATATTTGTCAATAAACAATGCCATAGTTACAATTCAAGAAAATATTATGATAACACTATCAAATACACAGATGCCATAGTAATAATTCACCTCAACAACATGAGTAAGTTTAATTTCAAGGCTATAAGAAAACAAGGCACATAATATCAAAAACCAGCAATACCACTGAAAATATCTCAACGTGCTTCAAAATTATCATCACCTTGTCCTTACATTTGATAAATCATAATGCCTCAATGTACCAATCTCTCCATCCATAATCAAGCCAACACTATATTTATGAAAATGAAGGACAATCAATTTATATGTCACAAGCATGCCCTAGCCAGAAATAATCTGTATATACCTAAGACCTATCATCAAACAATTGGGCCCATGGGGGACTCGTGAGATTCACATACACATCTGATACCAAGTAAACCCTCCCGAGAATGTACTCAGGATGACCCTTTACCGAGCATGTAGCCCATCTTCCAATTTTATCTGTGTGGCACCTGTGTTTTGCATGTGCCCGTATGCGGAACGCATGTCCTCTTTTTACTTCCAGAAGATTGCTTTTAGTTTAATTCTTCCCTTTCTTTTGTTTAAGTTAAATGCCTGAACAAAAAAAAAGAGAAAAGGCATAAAACCTTCCTAATTTTCATGAAAATGTAGCAATAGCTCATGCTTAAAAGCCAAATGAGTTGGTAAATTACTAATTCATAAAACCCCCAAACTTGAATCATTGCATGTCCTCAAGCAATGCACTCACTCAAAAGTAGAATTGACTTCAGCATATCACATCATAAAAGGTGCACATTAGACTAATAAAACTTAAGACAACCCCAAATCCAAAGACTCAAAAATTAAAAATACTTAAACAGTTGCATAAATTTGATTGGTATCACCACAAGCATATGGCAACTATCACTTTCATTCTTTCACTTCAAAATAGGGGGCTAATGTTGCCCAAACTATACCTCTTAATGAGATATAAAGCGGTCGATGTTTAAATATAAAATCCAACTAGGTTTGGGGTCGAATCCCACTAGGAGTATGGCGCAGACCTCGGTTAATGCATTTACTATTACTGTCAGTCTACTTATTTCCTATGGGGGAAGTTTGTAAGAAGAAACAATATAAAAATAGTATGTTACAGTGAGTAGATTCTTTGCTAAAGTTGATTATATTCAATGAGTGAGTTGACGAGCACTATGTTCCCCATGATTTCATAACTACGAAAACTTGTTATACTAGTGATCTATCCTAGTGTTTAGCATGCAACATTGGTAAGTTTACTTCACGTAAATGGTTGGTCCCCCAAAAAATATGATTATCACCATGCAACTTGATTAGTATATGGGTGTGTACTTGATTTACCCTTACCTTTGATATCGAATTAGCTATTCCTGGACAAGGTCAACCTATTAGACGAGGATTGATAACCTCAAATCTCCATTGTTAATTTCTTTTCTCATTCATTACCCCCTTGGTCTGGTGAGTAAGAATAAGGCAAATTCTAACGTTCGCAACTGTTAAGATAAAATTAAAATGAAGGTAAGAACAATACATGCATAAACCCCATTCAAGAATTACTAAGTGTTTTGCTTACGTTTGTTAATACATCATGGTTCCCATAATTCTAGTTATGGGATTTAGCTATGCATGCTTAACGAATTATAACTAATAATTATATCTAGTAAAAAAATGTTAAAGTTGGAACTTGTAAAAGAAACCTACATATCCTATTTATAGATAAAAAATAAAATCCTTTCCTAAGAAAAGTTGGATTCTGGCGTTGGCAGGTATAACGGTTCGTTGTTGTTTTTTTGTTGTTTCGTACTAACTTAGGCCTCTTTCATATTCTGGCACATATAATGGTCTTGTTGTGAAGACATACAAGCTATTGGTTCCCTCCACTATTTGTATGCCTTCAGGACATAATTTCTGAATCTCTTAGTACGGACACTTATGATGACTTGTCTTTTGAATGCACAGCCCATCCTTCTCATCTATTGAATGAGGTCACTTTTAGCACTTTTTCTGAATCTATCCCGTGATCACATAGTATGGCCCGTTGTATGAACAAATGGAACGTACGTGCCATTCATTGTTTGAGCTTGAATTTTGCCATTTTTCTGAATCTCATCTTATGGCTGCCTAGTACGACTCGTGGCAAGAACCAACGAACCATCCTATGGTCGTCTATTTTCCCTTGAGCCCTTTTTAGCTCTTTTCTCATATCCAACACCCGTAGCCTATATTACCTGCAAAATTACCAAACCGCATCATATATGGATAAATATACCTAAGTGCATTCATATTTACTTGATTTTAAAAGACGAAAGTGTCATAAAACAATGACACATGAACACCCTCAACATATCATGTTTGCATGTCCTCAGGTAAAAAAAACAAAATCTAACCATATCAACACTTAACTAAAAGAAGCCTAGGAGATATGTAGCAGTAGAAACCCTACAAAGCATACATGTTGTTCACATAGTCAACCCCCTCATATCATGGTCAATACCAACCTGGTGTGATGGCTCAATACTCATCATTATGACACAATGGGATCAATGGATGGCATTATACTGTCACGACCCGAACATAGGCTCAGATCGAGAACGGGACAAGGATCCCCGAGAGACTCCAAGTCGACCCATGGCATGAACACACATCTAAATCAATCAATAAAATGAAATATTTAACATAATAATTATAGTGGAAGTCTAAACATAATATAAAATCAGAACCGAAATTCACATCATACATGACAAGCCGATTACTACATATAGCCTGAAAGCCTCTAACATATCTTATGGGTTGATGGGACAACACCCCCAACTAACCGACAAGTATGAAACTAAAGAAAGACATAACAACCACGAATACTAAATGTCCTCGGAGGATGAGGACTCACTGATCTAGCTGGACAGGTCTGAGTGGGGAAGCAGGGGCTAAGGATGCTGCTGAGAAAGATCCCTCGGACCTGTATCATGAGACGATACAACACAGAGTATGCGGTCAGTACGTGGAATATACCGAGTATGCAAGGTAAGTAAAACAGACATTTAAAATACACAAAAGTTCATAAGAGTAGGACAACATAATCATAACATAAATATCATAATGCAACATAAGGCTCAAGGTTTTCAAAATAATCGTAAATCATTTATAATCATACTTACGAGAGAAAGATTTATTAAACATGAATTGAGCCAAAATATATAATCATAATCATACATAAATCATGAGGAATAGTGGGAGATTCTTATAATCGACATACCCCATATGAGCATACACGGAGCCCGACCTGTAAGCCCCTAGTCGGGAGGGTATTCGTACCTTGCCAAGGGTAGAACTATGAAAGAGGTGTGATATCACAACAGAGGGCCCATTTGGGAAAAGGGGACAGTATCATGGAGGTCCCATCGTGGCTACGTTGGCGCGTAGTTTTGAGACTTGGGGCATGCTTGGACCCCAGGTCTACTAGTGTTAAATACTACTCCCAAAACATATATAGTGCTCATAGGATAATATACATGAGATTCATAAGCTAGTTAAAATCATGATAATCACAAGCATGCTTGAAATACGTGAACTATCCATGAAAGTAAGACTCGTGAGTCGGCCAAAATTATAAATTGATAAATCATGAAGTTCATGCATACTTGTAAAACATGTGTATATTTGATATTCATAAATTCATGATGAGCATTTGAGAGAAATCATATCATGAGTCATAAATCATAATGGGTTAATGAACATCAAAATCAAAGTAGAATCATAACTTGGTTTATCATGAAGCATACATAGTTGGGCAATAGTTTTATAGAAATTCAAATCCATAAGTTTATAATTGAAATAGTTGTAAAATCTGCCCATGATTCATAGAATATGAATTGATACATGAAGGAGATTAATAAAACCCCATAGAATTATCAATAGAATTTCATGAATTAGGGAGAGATTGGGCATGGGTGTGAACAAATTCACCCATTCATAACCCTACATACCTAAGAAGGACTGATTATACAACTCCCTTGATTTCCCAATGAAGATTTGATGAAGAACTTAGAGGACTAGATTTGATCACCTCTTCAAAGCCCCTAAACTTACATGCATGAATAGGAATAGCCTAGAATGAACTTACCCCTCTTAAAACTCACCATTCATAGCTTAAAACGACGTATTTTAGGCCTTAGTATCATAGGAATTACGGAAAATCCCTTACTAAATTCACAGAGAAAAACTGACTGTCAGCCCTGTCATCAACGTCACTTCCAATTTTCCTCAAAGGGTCCCCACGAGGGACCTAACGGTTCATCATTAGTGACCACGACTCGTGGTCACCTTCTGTGTCACGACCCGAACATACACCCGGATCGTAACACGGGACAAGGAACCCCGAAAGGCCCCAAGTCGACCCATGGCATAAGCATACATCTACTTCATTCACTTTAAGTGGAAGACTGGACATAAGATACGGAGGAAGCACAATGTAACATAGCATATCATATCACACGGAATCACTAGACATACACATAAGCTAAGTACTACATACTGTCTGAAAGCCTCTAACATGTAAGATGGGTTAATGGGACAACACCCCCAACTAACTCGGCCAAATACTGAAACATAGAACATCATACATGCTTAATAAAATGGCCCTTGAAACATGAGGACTCACCAACAAATATGAAAGCGAACTCTAGGATGGACTAAGGATGAGGATGAGACTAAGAGCCGAGTCTTGTATCATAAAATGATACAACATAGAAAGTATGCGGTCAGTACGTGGAATGTACCGAGTATGCAAGGTAAGTAAAACAAACATTTAAAACATGTAAAAACTCATAAAACATCATAAGAGTAGGACATCGTGCTCATATCGTAAATATCGTAACATAACATAACATAAGGCTCAAGGTTTTCAAAACATTTATAATCCCATTCGAAACCATAGTCATGAGAGAAAATCCGTATTGAACATAACTTGAGCCAATATACATAATCATAGACATGCATGAATCATGAGGAATAGTGAGAGATTCTCTTAGTCGACATACCCCATATGAGCACAGATGAAGCCCAACTTGTAACCCTAGTTGGGAGGGGGTCCATACCTTGCCAAGGGTAGGGCCATGAAAGTGTGATATCACCATGAAAAGAGCTATTTGGGCTGGGGACAGTCACAAAGGAGGTCCTAACATACCCACGGTGGCACATAGTTTATGAGATCCGGGGCAGAACCTAGGCCCCGGACCTACTCGGTGTTCGATACTACTCCCAAAACATATATAGTGCTAATAGTATAACATGCATGAATTCATGGGCTAGTTAAATCATGATAGTAATAAACATTATCGTACATATGTGAACTAGCCTTGACATAAGGCCGTGAGTTGGCCAAAACATAATTCATGAATCATAGGTTTCATGCATACTTGTAGATCATACATATAACTTGTAAATTATCAAATCATGAT
>JACEIK010002173.1:11430-56988 GCA_018107945.1 Datura stramonium | reverse complement strand
CATCAATTGAAGAGAAGATCATAATTCGATTCATCATAGATCATGCTTAAATAGGCTTAATTTAGTAGAAATTGAAATCAATAATTTTATAAGAAAAACAGTTGTAAAATCTGATCAAAATTCATAAAATATGATGTAATTCTCAAATCATAACAACCCATTAGTAAATCATTAGATTTTCATAAAATCGAATTCAAAACCCCATGAGATTTTTTAAATTAATAGAGAATAGACATGGGTGTGAATAGAAACACCCATACATAACCTTACATACCTGGGTAAAATCAGATTTCAAAGTTCCTTGAATGCCCAATGGAGAATTGATGAAGGAGAGCTTGATCTCTCTTAATTTCTACCTAACTTGCATGCATGTGAATGTTTGTGAAAGGGGGACTTAACCTATCTTAACATGCCTAGAGAAATACATCAATGTAGTTTAGGGCACTAGAGCATAGGAAGTTTGAAAATACCCTTAATGAAATCACCCTGAAAACCTGCACTAGCTGATCCCACGGGTGTACCAACGAGGCGTTGGATGCTACCATGTCTCGTGGTATGGTCCGTTGTCTGCACTGCCCAGATCTTAACTTCGGATTCTAGCCACGACTTAACAGGATGAGTCGTGGTTCTTTCTAACGGGTCGTTAGATCGAACATTGCCAGCTCCTTGAAAAATCCTGAACTTTCCTCACAATGAGCCTCTCTACGACTCGTGATTGCTTCCAACGAGTAGGGTATCCATCCGTCAAGTGCACTAGAAATCTGGCAACTCAAACCATGATCAGTAACCATGGGTCGTCATATCTCACGACGAGTCATTGAATGACCCATGGTATCCCCAACTGCCAGTGTCACATACCAGCCACAACTGCTAACAATGACCCGTGGTTTCCAACCATGAGTCGTTACATCACTCGTCCTGTGAATTTTTCCCAGTTTTTTAGCCAACTTCAAATTTTGATCCCAGGTCTAATCCTAGGCACTTTTGGGGTATTACGATATCTCCCCCTTGGGAATATTCCTCTTCAAATGTTGGAAACAAGAAAAAAACAAAGACATGCAATCATTACACCCAAATACTGATCATTTAAACCAAAAACTAACGAAATGACTACTTTCGATTTATACCATATAGCTGAACTGATTTCATGCTTCACATACACATCCATATACATAAAAGAAACTTGAACACATGATTTGAATATGAAAACTAATTAGAGTCATAGGGAAAAACTGATACCTCATGTCGGAATTGAGCCAGTAGGGAATAAATGTGGGTATTTAGCCATCATATCCGCTTTGGCTTCCCACGTAGCTCCTTCAACATGTTGATTCCTCCATAATACTTTAACTGAAGCTACCTCCTTGTTCCTTAGACTACGATTCTAACGGTCTAATATTTCCACCGGAACCTCCTCATAGCTAAGGCTATCTTTTACACCAACGATGTCCACTGGATAACTAGAGTTGGGTTTCCCAAACATTTCTTCAAAAGCGATACATGAAACACACGATGCACAGAAGACAACTCTGAGGGCAATTCCAACTCATACGCCACCTTACCAACTCTTATAACAATCCGTTAGGGACAAACATAGTGGGGACTGAGTTTTCCTTTCTTCCCAAACCGCATCACTCCCTTTATGGGAGAAACCTTCAGGAACACCCAATCATCCATCTCAAACTCCAGCTCTCTCCTCCTCACATCAGCATAGGATTTTTGATGACTCTGAGCGGTTTTCATCCTATCCCTTATCAACTGAACGTCCACCATAGCCTCATGAACCGAATCTAGCCCTATCATAGCTTCCTCACCAAACTCAAACCATCCAATGGGCGATCTATATCTTTGCCCATAAAGAGCCTCGAACGATGCCATCTGAATGCTGGAGTGATAGTTGTTATTGTAAGCAAACTCGATCAGGGGCAAGTGATCATCCCAACTACAATTGAATTCCATCACACATGCTCTCAACATTTCCTCGAGGGTTTGGATTTTCCTCTCTGCTTGACCGTCCATTTGCGGATGAAATGCCATGCTGAGCTTAATCTGAGTCCCAAGCCCTTTCTGAAAAGACCGCCAAAACTGGGAGATAAATTGAGTACCTCGATCTAAAATAATAGATAAGGGCACCCCATGCAATCGGACCAACTCCTGAATATACAGTTTGGCATAATCATCCGCCGAATCCGTAGTTTTGAATGGTAGAAAATGTGCAGCCTTGGTCAACCTGTCCACCACAACCCAGATAGAATCATAGTGTCGGCGAGTACGAGGCAGACCTGTGATGAAATCCATATTAATCGCTTCCCACTTCCAAGTGGGAATGCTAATATCCTGAAGTACTCCTCCCGGCCTTTGATGCTCAACCTTTACCTGCTGACAGTTCGAGCACTTGGCTATGAATTCTGCAATATCCTTTTTCATGCCATCCCACCAATAGATTTCTCATAAATCACGATACATCTTGGTGGAACCCGGATGGATAGAATACCTGGATCCATGGGCCTCATGCAATATCCATCTCCTCAAATCATCAACATCTAGAACACATAGGCGACCCTAGTACTGAAGCACACCATCTCCCCCTTGGGAGAAGACCTCCACCTTTTGACTTCGAACAGCTTCCTTCAACCTTAACAAAATCGGGTCCTCGTCTTATCTAGCCTTCACATCAGTCACCAAGGATGATTCATATCCACATTGAACAACAACACCGCCATTGGTAGACTCAACCAACCTAACTCCTAACCTTGTGAGACGTTGCACATCTTTCACCAGCTCTTTCTTTCCTTCATCCACATGGGACACACTCTCCATCGAGAGTCTACTAAGTGCGTCCGCCACCATATTAGCCTTACCCGGATGGTAAAGAACATTCATATCACAGTCTTTGAGTAGCTCTAACCACCTCATTTACCATAGATTGAGGTCTTTCTATGTGAACACATACTGTAAGCTCTTGTGGTCCGTAAACACATCCACATAGACCCATACAAGTAATGTCGCCATATCTTTAATGCGAATACCACTGCGGCCAACTCCAAATCATGGGTCGGGTAATTATTCTCATGAATCTTCAACTGTCTAGAGGCATATGCTATCACTTTCCCTCACTGCATCAATACACACCCGAGTCCTATTCTCGAAGCATCACAATACACCATGAAACCATCCGTACCCTCGTGTAGGGTCAACATCGGTGCGATAGTAAGTCGAGTGTTCAACTCTTAAAAGTTCTTCTCACAAGCCTCCAACCATTGGAACTTTACCTTCTTTTGAGTCAACTTGGTTGAGGAAAAGCCCTTAACAAATCTCCGGTAGTTACCATCTAGGCCCAAGAAACTCCGAATATCCAAAGGATACACCGATCTAGGCCAATTCTTCACCGCCTCGATTTTTTGAGAGTCTACTTTAATGCCCTCACTTGAAACCACATGGAAAAAAATGCTACTGAGTTCAACCAAAACTCGCACTTGCTGAACTTGGCATACAATTGGCGATCCTTGAGAGTCTGAAGCACTACTCTCAAATGAGCGTCATGTTCCTCCTCGCTCCGAGAGTATATAAGAATATCATCAATGAACACAATCACGAACATGTCCAGGTATTGCTTGAACACACTGTTCATCAAGTCCATAAAAGTTGCAGGACCATTTGTTAGTCCGAAAGACATAACTACAAACTCATAATGACCGTACCGCATCCTGAAGGCTATCTTCTGATTATCACACTCCCGAACCCTAAGCTGATGATACCCGGACCTGAGATCTATCTTTGAGAAACAGTTGCCACCCTGAAGCTGGTCAAACAAATCATCGATCCTGGGAAAAGGATACCTGTTCTTAACGGTGACCTTGTTCAATTGTCGATAATCAATGCACATCCAAAGAGAACCATCCTTCTTCCGGAAAAATAACACTGGTGCACCCCATGTAGACTTGCTCGGCCTAATGAAGCCCTTATCTAGCAGGTCCTTCAACTGATCCTTCAATTCCTTTAGCTCGGATAGATCCACCCTGTAAGGAGGGATAGATATAGACTGCATGTCGGGTAGAAGGTCAATACCAAAGTCAATCTCCCGCTCGGGAGGAACACCTGACAAATCATCAGGAAAGACCTCTGGATACTCATGCACCACCGGAACTGACTGGATAGTTGGGGTCTCGGACTCAACATGTTTAACCCTAACTAGATGATACATGCAACCCTTAGAAATCATCTTTCTGGCCTTAAGATAGGAAATGAAACGACCAACAGGTATCACCGAACTACCCTTCCACTCCAAGACTGACTCAGCCGGAAAAACAAAATTCCACCACACGGGTTCTACAATTAATGGAAGCATAACATGCATACAACTAATCCATGCCGAGAATAATATCAAACTCAGTCATGGCTAACTCTACAAGGTCAGCGGAGGTGACTTTATGCAATATAGTGATCCGGCATCCTCTATACACCCGCCTAGCTACAATCGAAACACCAATAGGAGTAGAAACTGAGAATGATTCTAAAAGAGTCTCGGGACTAACTCCAAAGCCACTAGCAATATAAGGAGTCACAAAAGACAAAGTAGCCCCCGGATCTAGCAAAGCATAAACATCAATATGAAAAACTCATAACATTCTTGTGACCACATCCGAGGAGACCTCCTGCTCCTGGTGGGGTACTAAACCATAGAACCTGTTTTGGAACTGACCGCCGGCTGAACTAGATAAGGCACCCTACTGAGGGGGACGTGCTGCTGAAGTGGTTGATCTGGATGCTGGCATACGGGCTCCACCGCCCCTCGATCTGGCTGAAGGGCAATCTCTAAGTCTGTGCCCGGGTTTGCCACACCCGAAACAAGAATCCATTTAACCTAGGAACCTCACTAGGTGATTCTTGTCGCACTTCACACAAGCTGGGAAGGTGCGCTCTATCTGCAAGCTGCCCTGGCCTCTCGAATCTGGAGCCCTGCTCCTCCGATCCCCTTGGAATCTAGATGGCGTACTGGCCGATGATGCTGTTGGAGCAATAGACCGGTGTTGGGACTGCTGACGCTGTCCTCCCCCCATCTGACCTGAGAAGTCCCATAACTGTCGGTCCTAGCCCTCTTAACCTCTCTCTACCTCCGATACACCAACTCCATCTGCTAAGCATGCAACACAATGCGAGAAAGTCTATATCTCGATGCAACATAGCGATCCTACAGTCCTTATCCAGGTAGTCCGCCACTCCATGTACAAAATGGCTCACCTAAGCCCTCTAATCTGCCACCAACTCTAGCACATACTTGGATAGATGGGTGAACTCCAATGCATACTCCTGAACTGAAATGTCACCCTGCTTCAAGTTAACAAACTCAGCTGCCTTAAGCACCCTCATCTCTCAGGGGATAAACCGATCCAAGAATGCCATGTGGAACACTTCCAAACCTATAGGGCCTGCACCCACTTCCCTAGCATCTCTCCACTGCTTGAACCATATGTGTTCCACCCCCTTTAGCTGATAGGAGACCAAATCAACACAATCTCCATTGGCTACTCCTATAAACTGGGTGATCTTTAGAATTTCCTTGATGAAGTCGTACGGATCTTCATCCACCTTGGACCCAAGGAACTTCGGAGGGTTCATCCTCAAGAAATATCTAATCCGAGTTGCTTCTGCATTTCCATTATGTGGGATATGCGCAACAGCCTGCTGGTTGACCTGAGCGGTCAAGGCCTACACCAACATTTCGACAGCCGCCCGAAACTCCGCGTGGGCAACTAGCTCTGGTGCCTGGGGCTCCTGAATAGGTGGGGTTTGCTGATGCCCATGATCGTTGCCATCTCCGTGGCCTTCACCATTTCCATTTCTTCTCCCGTTCGCTCTTCTGGGAGCCATGATTCTGCAATCGCGAGTAGCACGAATTAGAAGGATAGAAAGACTTTTCATCACATGACATGGATCGTGAAAGAAGGGAACATTTCCTAAACATCTCATACCCTCTTTGTCATAAGTGTGGCGCGCTTCACACCTATGAAAAAGACTCTACTTAATGTGTCTTTCAGACACCCTAGGACACTTCAAAACCTATTGCTTTGATACCAAGTATGTCACGACCTGAACATAGACCCGGATCGTAATACGGTACGAGGAACCCCAAAAGGCCCCAAGTCGACACATGGAATAAGCATACATCTACTTCATTCACTTTAAGAGGAAGACTGAATATAAGACATGGCGGAAGCGCAACATAACATAACATATCATATCACATGCATATAAGTTAAGTACTACATACTATCTGAAATCCTCTAACATGTAAGATGCATTGATGGGACAACACCCCCAACTAACCCGGCCAAATATTGAAACATAGAACATCACACATGCTTAATCAAATGGCCCTCGAAACATGAGGACTCACCAAGAAAGCTGCAAGTGAACTCTGGGATGGACTAAGGATGAGGATGAGCCTGAGAGCCGAGTCCTGTATCATAAAATGATACAACATAGAAAGTATGCGGTCAATATGTGAAATTTACCAAGTATGCAAGGTAAGTAAAACGTACATTTAAAACACGTAAAAACTCATAAAACATCATAAGAGTAGGGCATCATGCTCATATCGTAAATAATGTAACATAACATAACATAAGGCTCAAGGTTTTCAAAACATTCATAATACATTCGAAATCATAGTCATGAGAGGAAAGTTGTATTGAACATAACTTGAGCCAATATACATAATCATAAACATGCATAAATCATGAGGAATAGTGGGAGGTTCTCTTAACTGACATACCCCATATGAGCACACATGAAGCCCAACTTATGACCCGAGTCGGGAGGGTGTCCGTACCTTGCAAGGGGTAGGGACCATGAAAGGTGATATCACCATGAAAAGGTCAATTTGGGCCGGGGATAGTCACAAAGGATGTCCCAACATACCTACGGTGGCACGTAGTTTATGAGATCCGGGGAAGAACCCAGGCCCCGAACCTACTCGGTGTTCGGTACTACTCCCAAAACATACATAGTGCTCATATTATAACATGAATAAATTCATGGGCTAGTTAAATCATGATAGTCATAAACATTCTTGTATATACGTGAACCAGCCATGACATAAGGCCCGTGAGTCAGCCAAAACATAATTCATGAATCATAGGTTTCATGCATACTTGTAGATCATACATATAACTTGTAAATCATCAAATCATGATGGGTAATTGGATAAATCTAGTAATTGGATAAATTCATATTTAAAATCATAAATCATTTCGGGGGCTTGTAAATATCATCAATTGAAGAGAAGATCATAATTCATTCATCATAAACATCATGCTTAAATAGGCTTAATTTAGTAGAAATTGAAATCACAAATTTATAAGCAAAATAGTTGTAAAATCTGATCAAAATTCATAAAATATGATGTAATTCGCAAATCATAAAAACCCATTACTAAATCATTAGATTTTCAAAAAATTGAATTCAAATCCCCATGAGATTTTTGATAGATTTTCATAAATTAATAGAGAATTGGCATGGGTGTGAATGAAAACACCCATTCATAACCCTACATACCTAGGTAAGATCATATTTCAAAGTTCCTTGAATGCCTAATGGAGAATTGATGAAGGAGAGCTTAAGGAATAGCTTGATCTCTCTTAATTTCTTCCTAACTTGCATGCATGGGATTAATGACTTAGAAAGGGGAATTAAACTATCTTAAATTTCCCAGAAAAAATACATAAAACCACGTAGTTTAGGCCCTGTAGCATAGGAAGGTCAAAATACCCTTAATGAAATCACCCCGAAAACCTTACATCAAGTCGATCTCACGGGGCGTACTAACGAAGTCGCTGGATGCTACTAATAATTCATGGTCCAAATTCGTTGTCTCGCACCGCCTCGTAGCTTAACTTCGCATTCTATCCATGACTCAATAGGACGAGTCGTCGTGGTTCCTTCTAACGCGTCTCGTTAGATCAACCGCTAGCTCCTTGAAAATCCTAAACTTTCCTCACAACGAGTTCTCACCACGACTCGTGGTTGTTTCCAACGAGTCGTGGTATCCATCCGTCAAGTGCACCGGAAATCGGGGCAACTCAAACCACGAGCCTGCAACCACGCAGTTGTCATCTCGCAACGAGTCGTTGGATGAACTATGGTATCCCCAACCGCGTTGTCACATACCAACCACGATCAAGCAATAACGAAACGTGGTTTCCAACCACGAGCCGTTACATCACCCGCCCCGTGACTTTTTCAATTTTTCAACCAACTTCAAATTTTGATCCTGCCCACCTTAGGCAAGCTTTGGGGTATTACATTTCTGTTGCATTCACTACCAATATTCTCCCGGGGGCTCACCAATGCTATCACACGAATTTCGATGTGACCACTCATTAGGCACACCGCCCAATTCCTCCTACCACACCTCATCATCCCCGACCACGACTAACTCATCGAATCGTGGGATCGACCACCACTCATGGTCATTCCCATGGTGACCCAAAAATATAATTTTCCAACTTAAGTCATACCCTCACCACGAAGTCACTTAATGACTCGTGGTCATCCGACTAGTCAGGATGAGTTGCTCAGTGGACCCTAAGGCGTTAAAAATCTCTATTTTCTCCGGCTTCAACCCCAAGTCTCATCTTAGGGCTTTTGGGGTATAACAATATCCTCAAACATCTGCCCTCGAATATTGAGAATCATATAGAAAAACCGAGAATGCAATCATCATACTCAAATACTATCATACATGCTAAAAACCGACGGAACGACCACCGAACCGAACTACATGGATGAACCGAATTCCCGAACCACACATATATCCCTCTACATGAAAGAAACCGAGGTACATGAGCCGAACATGAAACTCAATCTAGTGATAAGGAGGAAACTAACACTTTAAGCCGGAATATAAAAAATATGGGTATTTATCCATTATATCTGCTTCAGATTCCCAGGTGGCTCCTTCAACATGTTGATTCCTCTATAAAACCTTAACTGGCTACTTATTTTTTTCCTTAACCTTCAAACCCGACGATCCAATATTTTCCACTAGAACCCTTCATAACTAAGGCCGTTTCCTTTCACACCCATTAATCGCTCACCGAATAACTAGAGCCAGATCACCCAAAAACTTTTAAGAACGACATGGGAAACTAGATGTAATCGAAGGTAATTCTCGAGGGCAACTCCAACTCATATGCTTCCTTGCCAACCCGTTGCACAATTCGGCATGGGCCAACATAACGAGGACCGAGTTTCCCTTTCTTTCTCAAACTCATCACTCCCTTCAATGGAGACACCTTTAGAAACACCCAATCATTGACTTCGAACTCAAGTTCTCTCCTCCTCACATCCGCATAAGAATTTTAACGACTTTGAGCTGTTTTTAACCTATCCCATATATGAGCTTTTCTCCATGGCCTCATGAATTGAATCTCGGGGTCCTTATCATTGCAGCTACCGACTTCAAAACCAACCAATAGATGATCTAGCACATCTCCGCCTATAGAGAGCCTCAAATGGAGCCATCTAAATGCCGGAAGGATAACTACTATTGTACGCGAACTCACGAGAGGCAAATGGTCATCCCAACTACCCCCGGTCAATCACACATGCCCTCAACATGTCCTTGAGAGTCCGAATTGTCCACTCCGCTGACCATCCATTTGCGGTGAAATGATATACTAAGCTTGACTTGAGTACCAAGTCCCTTTGAAACGATCTTCAAACGAGGTAAACCGAGTACCTCTGCCTAATATGATGGAAAAGGGAACTTCATGTAATCGAATCCAGCTTTTGGATATATAGCTTTGGCATAACTTCTCCGCTAAATTAGTGGTTTTGACTAGTAAAAATGAGCTTCTTTTGTCAACCTCGTCTACCTACCACCCAAATGGAGTCAAGGCTATTGACGAGTGCGGCAAACCTATGATGAAGTCCATATTAATTCCCTCCCATTTCCAAGTAGGATATCGATGTCTTGAAGCACACCTCCCCGTCTCTCGATGCTCAACATTCACTTGCCGACAATTCTAATACTTAGCTACAAATTTCACGATGTCCTTTCTTCCCGCCATTCCACCAATGCATCGTAGGTCACAGCACATCTTGGTGGTACTCTAGATGTATGAGTATCTAGAACCGTGAGCCTCATGCAACATCCGATTTCTCAAATCATCAACATTTGAAATACACACTTTACCCCGATATCGAAGTACTCCATCTCCCCTTTTGTGTGGAAGGCCTCTACCTTCTCGGACTCAACGCTTTCTTCGCTTACCAAAATAGGGTCCTGATCTTGTCTAGATTTCACGTTAGTCACCAAGGATTATTCTGACCCATTATAAATAGCAACACCACCATCCGTCGAGGCAATAAGACGAACTCCTACAATTCATGCTAAGAATTTTGAAGTCCCGAACCTCTCGAAGTTTTCACCTTATACTTGAGATCATGCCAAATAATGTAGAATGTTCAAATCAACCCAAACTCATTTGGAATCCCCCTTGCCACAACCCAAATACGTGATTCAATCATAAACCCATTTCGAACTAATTGGGATCATCAGATTACTAATAGGCTATTTTTTCTGGAAATTAACTGTGGTCAAACTTAGCCTCCTCAAAGCTCATAATTCCTGTCCAACTCACTCTCAATCACCTCAGATCCATGCAAACTACCAACTAAATCATAAATCACCATTCGAACTACCGTAGCTTAACCCAAATTCGAGCTCGTTAACCTCGAATAAAGTTGGCCTCGTCAAACCTCTCAACCTCAAACCCTTTAAAATCGAAAATCTCACCCGATCTTCATTAGATTATCTCAAAAATGGTGCCATCCACCTCCGAAAGTCATGAATAACAAAATAAGGATATGGAAAGGTTTGACCTAGGAAAACAACATCTACAATCACAAAATGACCACGTGGGTTGTTACACTCCCAAGATTGGCTACTAACCGTGCTTCTTGAACTTCTAATACAAGACACTTAAGGCATGGATAGGGAGTTACCTTGAAAATACCCATTTTAACCATCATCTCCATCATGAGGAACATCCATAGGGTTTAGAGTAAGGGAATCATGAGCACGAATCTTTTAAGAAATCTAAGCTACGCATATCCTAATATAGCACGATCTTATGAGCAAGATAGGGAAATCTAGGGCCGTGTTCATAGAGCTGAACGTGCAAGATACATGAGTTCACATACATAAAGAGGGTCAGTGACATGAAGCTAAATGGGTAATATTAGGATCACTGACTGATGGGATTACTTATCATCTTAGGTTTTTAAACGTGAAGCATGCAAGTAACGAGCATCGAGAGAAAAATAAGGAAACATCTAAAGGGAATGACGGACTACCCCGTATACTATTTATATAACTTCCTTACCGGAAAACTCAAGACCCACTTGGTCCTTCACTTACCATTTCCTACCTTCAACGAAATAAATCTCATATTAAAAATGCACAAAGGATCTCAGACCTGTACGCAGTTCTCAATCAGGAAATCATGGTAGGCTCGATACAAAGGCTTGTAACATACCTGGGACTACATCCGAGGCTAACCGCCACTCGCTTCTTGGTAACCCGTGCCGCGAGATGGGCAAAGTAAAGACTCATTAGCCGGGCATGGCTTCACCGTCACCCTGGGCCTAATCCAAGAACAACTGAAGCTTTTGTCTAGGCTTACTCACCCAAAAAAGCATTCTTTCCAATCAAACACCTCCCCGGTGGTGTATACCACCCTTTTGGCAAGCCGATCAACCGGACGGGGTGGCCACTCTTGGAAGAAGGCGTATGAGTAGACCCAAAGTGAAAAGTTGAAAACTATAGAAAATTGGGAAAAAAATCTCTCGAGACGAGCCAAGGTAATGACGGTATCAAACCACGAGTCATTGTAATGATTCGTTGGTTGAGATTAGCCGATGGCAAGCAGCACAATGGGTTTACATGAAGACTCATTGTGGGAAACAACGAGTCATTGTAGCAAACATAGAGGAAGTTGGGTTCTTCAAGTGATATAATCTAGCTCCCCAACAACTCATTGTGAGATATAATGAGTCGTTGGTTGTGGTGTTGTTGGAGGATAAGGTTTCCAATGGGCTTGACAGAAGAAAGGAAACAATGACTCCGTCAGTTAGTTCGACAAGTCGTGGTGTGACCCGTTAGAAGATGGGATGCAAAGGTCCATAAGCAAACCACTAGACGAAGTAACGGATCGTGGGTTGATAGGACGAAATGCCTTGAGCTTCCGTTGGTCGGGTTCCAAAAGTAGACTTTCGTTAAAGGTATTAATGACGAGTGACATGACGGTCGCCGTTGGTTCTAATGACCCGTTAGTGCCGTCCGTTGGTTCCATCCGACTGCATTTCGTAAGGTGTTATTAAGGGTAATTTCGACTTTTCATGATATGAGGCCCTAAACTACACGTTTTGGCTCGGGAAAGATGGGTTCTTAAGAAAATGACCTATTCTAAACTCTCATTCATGCATGCAAGAATATTGAAAGGTGACCTAAGGAAGTTTTAAGTTCTTTTTCAAATTCTTCCAATTTCATTCTTCGCCTAAGGGAGCATGGATAATATCGTGTATGTAAGGGGTTATCAATGGGTGATTTCTTCACACCCATGTCCTCCTCTATGATTTTTACTAAAATTCTAACAAAAACTCATGGGGTTTTGAATTTGATTTACTTAAACTCTAGTGATTTGATTATGGGTTTTGTGATTTCAAAATCTTATAATAATATATGGTTTTAGTCAGTTTTTATTATTTAAATCATTTATAATTTTATCGATTTTGACTTTTATGTATTTAAGCCTAATTATGCATGCCCCATGATGAATTTGGACTTATGATCTATTTACCCATTGATGATATTTGTAAACCTAGCATGAATTATGATTTAAGTCATGAATCTACCATGTTACCCATTATGATTTTTACGAAATTCAAGCTATATGCATGATCTACAAGAGAGAAGAGGACCTTATAATCATGAATTATGTTTTTGGTCGCCTACCCGGTCTCATGTCCCGGCTAGTTCACATATGTTCAAGAATGTTTATGATTATCACGATTTAACTATCCCATGAATCCATGTATGTATTATTATTAGAACTAGTATATGTTTCGGGGAGTAGTATCGAACACCGAGCAGGTTCTAGGCCTAGGTTCTCGCTGGGATCTCATAAAACTACGTGCCACCGTAGGTATGTTAGGACATCTATGGGACTCGCCCCCTAGCTCAAATGACCCTTCTCATGGTGATATCACACTTTCACGGTTCTACTTTTGGCAAGATATGAACACCCTCCCGACTATGGTTACAAGTCAAAGCCTATGTGCGCTCATATGGGGTGGCGTCTAAGAGAATCTCCTACCGTTCCTCATGATTTATGCATGTTATGATTATGTATGTTGATCAAGCCTTTGATAAGTAAAGCTCACTATGATTATGACTATGTTTATGTTATGAATATTTTGAAAACTCGAAGTTGTAGGATATGTTATGATGATTTACTTATATGAGAATGATGTCCTACTTTATAATCATTTATGAATTTTATATCTCGTTTTAAATGTCCTTTACTTACTTTGCATACTTCCAAGACATTCCACGTACCGACCGCATACTTTATATGTTGTATCGCTTGTCATACAAGCCCCCGGCCCGTGCTCACCATCACCCTCATCCATAGATTTTCTTGGAGTCGTTTCGCATACTTGGTGCATCCTCATGTTCCGAGGGCTATGTATTAAGACTCCATATTTTTCTTCAGCTTCAAGATTGCTGGGTTAGTTGGGGAGTTGTCCCATCAACCCGTTTCCTTTTCATGATTAGAGGCCTATCGTACTACAAGTTGTAATAAGTCGTATTGTATGAGTCTAGTTTTGCTTTTTTTTTCTTCTATTATGTCATGATTACGTTCTTTTTATGTTAAGTCTTGCACTCATGTGATTGAATTAGATGTATTCTCACATGCCATGAGTAGACTCCTGGGTCCCTAGGCTCCTTTTCCGTGTCTATGACGGGGTGTACATTTCGGGGTCGTGATGAACTTGGCATCAAAGCCATAGGTTGGATGTGTCCTGTGGAATCGAAGCCATATTAAGTGTAGTCTTTTTCTATCGGGTGTGAAGCACGCCCAATAATCTTTATGACAAAGAGGCTGCGAGACGTTTTGGAAATGTTTCCTTCTATGTCGTGCGATGAACGTCCTCTCTTCTTCTAATTCATGCTATTCAAGGTTTGCGTAATCATGCCTACGTCAAGTAAACGCTGAGAAACGGAAATGGTAATAATCATGAGGGTGCTCCCCGATTGAGAGCACCAACCATCTACAATCTATTCACAAGGAGCATGCATTTCGTGAGCGCCCGCCCATGCCGAGTTTAGGGTGGCAATTCGTATGTCGGGCCAAGCCATGACAACTCCAGTTCGTAATCAAACCATGGCATATTACCCGTTAATGGGAATACAACAGCTGAGTTAGCAGAGTGAGGATTTCTTGAGGAGTTTCATGATCTATGGGGTTATTCCAATTCTTGTGAAATTGCATGATCTATATCTATAGGTCAATTCCTTCACGTATCAAATCATGTTTCATGATCTATGTGCGTATTTTATAACTATTTTTTATTATTAATCTATAGTTCAAATTTAATTGAGTTATGCCCAATTATGCATGCTTCATGAAAAGTAAAGTTAAGATTCTATTATGATTTTGATACCTCTCTTTAAAATTTTCTAGCGAAGGATTGTTTATGATTGAAGGTGACGACGCAAAATAATACTCGAGGTGGTAGATTGAATTAATCAAAATTCAAAATCAAGTCTAAATTATTATTTATGATTCATGTTATGAATTTTCTTCAAGTAGTCATCATGGATTTACGAATATCAAGTATATACATGTTTTGCAAGTATGCATGGATTCATGATTTATGAATTTATGATTCTCACCAACTCATGGGCCATTATTCATGGTAAATCATGTATCTTCTGCCATGATTAAGTAAGTTATGATGTAATTGTCCATGAAATTCATGAATGATTTATGATTATGATATGAGGCTCATGCATGTTTTTTGGAAGAAGTGTCTAGCACCGAGTAGACTAAATGCTCAAATAAATCCCGTGGTCTCGTAACTACGTGCCACCGGAGGTATATACATTCATTATTGGATCCCCGTGATATTACCATACTACATGTCCCTTTCCTGGCATGCCCGGGATGACTCTGCTAACTTGAGCAAGATAGTTGCGGCATCATGTAAGCTCTATCATGATGGTGTCGTAATACGATGAGTCCTCCCATTGTTCCTCATAATTTATGCATTCTCATGTTATGTTATTTTTGCTCAAGCTATGTTTTTATAAAGTTTCTCTTACGATTATGATTACAAATAAATTATGAAATGCTTTGAAAACCTTGAGCCTCATGCTATGTTAGGATATTTACTTCACGTTCATGTTGTCCTACCTTATGAACTGCTATGTGTTTTAACCTGGCCCATTTCACGCTCGGCATACTCGGTACATTTTAAGTACTGACCGCATATTCTATGTTGTATCGTTTCATGATACAGTCCGAGACCAACCTCAAACCCAGCACTACATTAGTCTTGCTTTCCTCTCACTGTTGGGGCCGGGATTGGTGAGTCTCATCCTTCAAGAACATTCAGTTATCTATAGTCAAGTATTATTTTGTAAGCTGTACTTTCTTTTATCTAGCTAGTTGGGGATGTTGTCCCATCGCCTCACGCTATGTTAGACGCTATTCGAAATCATGTAGAAATCAGCTTGTCATCGTTGACTTCGTTTAGATTGATATGTTTGGTGCATCTCCACTTAAGTATGCTTTATTATTACATCGCATCTCGCTATAGTATGCTCTTAGTTTTTATATTCATCCATAGGCCTTAACTTGAAGCCTCTTGGGGTTCCTTGTCCCATGTCTCTATTGGGGCCTAAGTTCTAGTCGTGACAACTACCTAGCTTGTTTGATGAACTTGAGCTAATGATCTTGGATTCATACATTGTAATGAATAGAATAAGATTTTAGGCTAATTAAACCCTTAAATATACTCTTATAATCCCAAAATGTTTCGATGAAGCTTAAATATAGAAATTACTAAAATAACCTTGTAATCCCTTCGTGAAATTGGGCCGCCAGTGATGCAAGATTTGACCAACATAACAAGTCATCACCCATCTTGACGACTCATTGGGTCCCTTCATCACCCTCAACCAATTTGACACTCTCTAATTCTCACCTTAAAGTCCGTCGTAACAACCTACTTAACAAATTGTCACTTGTACTAATGAATCGTGACCTAACTCGTTGGGACTATGAAGAAATGTCAAGTTTCGGACTTAAGTTCAGGGACGGCCCCACCTAACAAATGTTAAGTGACCCAACGACTTATTTAACGAGTTATTTTGTGGTCCTGGGCGCATTTTCTAGCCGCTTCCTCGCTTCTACCTTACTCAGGATCCGATCTTAAGGCCAAGGGTTGTTACATGGACCTCTAACTTGTTAGCTCCATGAATACGGAGCTTGCAAAATGGCTAAACTCTAGTTCCTACAAAAGAGGTCTATTTAGTCTCGCTTGGACTTGTAAGCAAGAATGAGGTGCCTCATGCACTGGGTATTTCAGTACAAAAATGTATCTAGTATGTAAGGCAAAAATATTATTTGAATATGTTGCAAGTAGTAAATGAGAGCAATGATATAATATTGCACTCCGAAAATTGAAATCTATAAAACTCATTGCTTCAATCTTCTTTTATTCCTTTTTAGAACACAACAAATGCCTTAAATCACGTTGTAATGCTTTATAACATACATTTAATTACTATAATGCCTCAATGCACACTATATATATAATATTAGCCACAATATGGCCAATAGAGCCTCCAACGCATACTATATATATGTGTATATTAGCCTCACCAAGGGAAATAGCGTTCCTGGTGCATATACACATACAATATATATATATATATATATATGCTAACTTATTTGGGCTCAACTAATAAAAAGATATTTTAGTAAATCTTAGACTCAACTTAAAAACTAAGTACTAATAAGGATTTGACTCGCTAAGCTTTTTCTTTATACTTTCTAAAGCTTGATTTCAGATTATAGTAAAAGGACAAACTAACACAAGAATGACTTCCATTGTTTTTAAAAAATAGATTCATATAAGAATAACTTGCCGCCATAATGAAACCTTGGTTCCTTAAGGCTCATTTGGTTAATAAAACAGATTGCTTACAACACAATGCTCAAATTTCTATTTCAAAAGCATATAGTTCTATTTCTCGATGGCGTTGAAAAGAAATAAAGAAGCCTTAACATACCTTATTTCTTTTAATGATTATGACTAGCATGACTTGGCATTTTCCTTTATCAAGTTAATCTATAATATAAGTGAATAATAAAGCTAATATTAGCCTCCAATAATAATGCCAATGTAATATCCTTTAAAGCTCCCTGCATAAGACCCCGTATTTGTAATGTCCTTAAAACTCAAAGATCATACCAGGAGTTGAAACATAGAAAAATTTGGAAATCTCGGGCATCGTGTCACAATTAACGGATCATGATGTGACGATGGGAACGTACTCACAAGTCGTGATGTGACTCGTGTAAGTGACCAGGGTGCTAATGGGATTTTTCTGAGTTAAGGTCCCCACGAATGATGTCCACGAGTTGTGTGGTCGTGACCCACAACTCATTGAGTTGGTCGTGGGAAGGGCGATGAAAAAGAGACAAAAGGAGGTACTCAATCGGAGGACTTAATGCAGTCATGGTTAGTCACCACGATTTTGCGGGGATGAGTCATGGCCAAGCAGGGAAAAGCTTGACGAGATTAAGGCAAAGGCATGTAACGAGTGGCACCATGAATTGTGGTCTCCGGTAACGATTCGTGATGTCACCGTGGACGAGCCCGTATAATTTGTTAGGCAGTATACTTAATGGACGATGCCACGAGTCGCGGCTCGAAGAGATAAGTCATTATGTTCCTCGAGGACTCGGGTGTGCGCTATTTTCTCATGTAATTTAGTAAGGGCTCTCTTCCATAATTCCTAAGGATCCTAAGGCCTAAAATACGTCATTTTAGGTTATGAATGATTACTTTTAAGGGGGTTAAGTTCATTTTAGGCCATTCTCATTCATGCATGCAAAAGAAAATAGGATGTGATCGCTTGTTCTTCTTCAAGTTTTCCTTCAATTTTCAATTGGGCTTTTAAGGAGTGGTAAAGTCCGATCTTCTCGGGTATGTAGGGTTATAGATGGGTGAATCCTTTCACATCCATGTCCAGTCCCTCTCCGAATCATGAATTTCCTATGACAACTCTATGGGGTTTTAACTCAATGCATTAAATTCCTAAGTTCTTTACATGGGTATGATTTAAATATATTTCTACTATTGAATTATGATTCATGCTCAAGTTTTACATTATTTTCAATTTTGTCATGAAGGTTGAGATTCATGGTGAATGTTCATGTATGATGGAGTATTTGATGATGAAAGGCATGTTATTAAGTTACTCATGTTTATAATCATGTTTTCAATGTGAATTGAGTATTTCTAATCATGTTAAAATATTGGGCAATGCCCACATGTTCAAGTATGATTTATGATTTCCCGAATTGCTTACCACATGGTTTTAGAGCGAAGACTCCCAATTGCTGTCGCCTTGTGGTATGATTTGAGCCAAAGCTTCTCATATGCATAATTTCTGCTTTGAGATATATTTTATTATTAAGCTTCGTCAATAGACGATGGTGAGCCATTGAAAATATTGAGAGCATAGATGGTTTTGGAGTAGTGTCTAGCACCGAGTAGGCTAAGGGTCGATCACCTATGCCTCGTAACTATGACAACGTAGATTTATACTTTTATATATATATATATATTACTATGGGACCTCCTTAAGAGCTATCCCCTTCCTCGACGGCCCGAGTTTGGATAATATCGATATCATGGTATCGTCCCCAGCCTCGAAGGCTTTGACAAACTTCTACCCACTTGAGTGTGATAGTTGGGACCACATAACTCTATCGTGGTATGTTAGATAAAAGTATATTAGTCTCCCATTGTTCCTCATGATTTTAGTTATGCATATTCATCATTCATGATATATATATATATATATATATATATTCTGTTGTGTTTGACCTAATGTTCACCTTTACTTATGATTATCGATTCCAAACTCTTCGGTCAATCGACATTTGGTTATGATGTGATATTATGTTGAGATCATGATTTCAGAAAAATAGCATGCAAGGCCTACTCTTGGATTCTTATTTATTTACGTTTACTATTATGCATGTTTTAAATGATTTTACTTATCTAAGCGATTTTTACTTACCTTGCATACTTGGTATATTCCGCGTACTAACCACATACTCTATGTTGTATCGTTTCATGATACAGCCCTAGCACTCAAACTCGCACTCTCGCCCTTATCCAAGCCTGTTAGAGTTAGTATCCTACGCTTGTTGGTGAGTCCTCATCTCCGAGACCATGCTTTGTCATACTTCTTCATGTACTTTCAGTTTTAGCTTAGCTATTAGTTAGGATCTTGTCCCATCAACTCATCAAACTTAGAGGTTGTGACAAAAAGGATGTATTCACTTTAGATTGTGTGTGTATTCCGATGTTATGTTTATTTTACTTCCGCTAAGCTTATCACGTTGGTTTCCATTTTATTAATTGGGATAGATGTATGTTCTCGTTTAATGTGGTCGACTTGGAGTCTCTGGGCTTGTCCCCGTGTCGCGATCCGAGCCTACGCCTGCCGGTGAACGACTTGGCTCGAGCTACAGTTTGAAGTAACCTAGGTGTCCGAAGCCGCGCGAGTAGGAGTCTTTCATGGGTGTAAGGTGCACCACACTTATGATGAATAGGATACGAGACGTTTAGGAAACTTTCCCATATTTTATGGCTCTATTTTGTGCCATGAGCTCGACTCTCTCCCTTTATCTAACTCGATCTATACATGTGTGAAGAAACATGTCGTCTCGTAACAACAACCGAGTCACCATCCCTACTAACCCCAATGAATCCTATGTTCTAGTAGGTTAAGGATGAAGAACTCGTGGGTCGGCAGCTCGACTATTGACACGGCCATGATCACCTGAAATTCTAACCAACAAGCTATCGCACTCGTGGAACTTATTGGAGAGGTGGTAAATACTATGGTTCAAGAACTCACGAAGAGGAGCCTACCAAGCATGGTGATTCGCTTTTGGGTGTAGAGCGTATGGGGAAAAGAGGAGGAGAGAAAGGCCCAGACCAAGGACTTGAGAGCCCTAAAGGGCCGAGTAATAGGAATCGCTTCAAACCCTGGCCAAGGGTCACCACCAAGCTCGAGGGCACAAGCCCCGTGAGGGAGATTACTTCTAGGCCACTTTGCGGTGTTGCAAGCAGCACCACTTAGGAAGGTGCCTGATATGGGTTCGGGATGTGCTTCTATTGTGGTCATTCCGAGAATAAGGCCGTGGATTGTCCATACCAAGCGTGATGGCCAAAGGCCATGCCTCACTTCTCCAAGACCCTATCTAGCCAATCGCATGCCCGCAATGTGCTACACATGTAGGATGGTGTTTGGTAGGTTCCGACACTTTTGGCGCGTATATAGGGAGGCCGAATGTATGCACATGAATTGCCCATCTACAAGGTATGAGGGTGGCACGGGTGCCAATTGCTCGACTGCCAGCTTCTCAAAGAAATCGCCCATCCCACAAAGATAGGTATTCTGAGCGAAAAAGGGCCATCCTCGCATGTAGTCCTGTGTATGTTATGTTTTCCCTCGAACCTACCATGATTGTTAGTTCCGAGAACTACCGTAAGAGGTACAAATCCCTTTGTGTATTTTAAGATGAGGTTTATTTGGAAGGCAAGGAAATGGTAAGGGCGTCTAGTCGCCCTGAGTTTTCTAGTAAGGAAGATAAATAGATAGTATCTGGGGTATTCCATCCCTTCCCCTTTAGATGTCTCATATGTAGCTCGATGCTACGCTCAACTTCATGCTCATGTTCGTAACCTCGAGATGATAGGTAACCCCATCATTCTAGCGATACCTATATTACCCATTCAACATCATGTCCCTAATTCCCTACATTACAGAGAGAACGCATGTCTCTTAGCATGCTCTGATCTATGAACTCACTTCTAAGATTTGCCCTATCTACACAAGATTGTGCTATATCAAGTATATGCCTAGCTTAGATTTATTAAATGATTCGGTTCTCATAATTCCTTTTACTATAAACCCGCATGGTCATTTTGATTTGGATCCACATCCCGAAGTTGAATCTTTTCCATATCCTTCATTTATTCATTCATGACTTGCGAGGTAGATGACACCATTTTCAAGATGATCTAATGAAGATCAGTGAAATTTTGATGTTGGAGGTTTTCCATTTGAGAGGTTTGACTAGGAGTTACTATTTTAGGTTAACGAGCTTGTACTCTGGATTCTGAAGCTCTACTAATTTCGGAGTGGGTTCCATGATCGATTGCATATTCGAGTTGTGACCGAAATATTTGGATGGGTTTTGCGTGGATTCGGCATGTTGCATAATTGGCATGATCTTAAGCATGAAGGATGAAAACTCGAGAACGACTTCAAATTCTTAGAAGGAATTGTGAAGAGTATGGTTGGGGTTGACTCGACCGATGACAATGTTGTTGTTCGTAATGGACTGTACCGTCCTTGGTGACCGATGTAAAAGCTAGCAAGATAAGGACCCGATTTGGTAAAGTTAAAGGAAGCCGTTCAAAATCGAAGGTAGAGGTCTTCTAAAAGGGGAAATGGTGTGCTTCTGGCACTGTGGTCGCCACGTGTTTCTGGGATGTTGATGATTTGACGAGCCAAATGTTGCACGAGTCCTATGGATTCAGGTATTCTATCCATCCAAAAAGCCACCAATTATGTACCGTGATTTACGGAAGTCTACAGGAATGGCATGAAGAAGGACATCACAAGTTTGTAGCTAAGTGTCCAAAACCGGCTCGCAAAGGAAGGTCGAGCACCGTAGATTGGGAGGTATGCTTCGTGATACGCATTCCTACTTGGAAGTGGGAAGAAATCAATATGACTTCATCACAGGCCCGCTCGTACTGCCGGCAATATGACCCCATTTGGGTTGTGGTAGACAGTGTTAAACCAAGGCCGCTCATTTTCTACTGAAAACTATGGATTCAAGTGAGGATTATGCCAAACAATATATCCTGAACTAGTTCAATTGCATGGAGTTCCCTTGTCCATCACAATGCATAGTACTCAATTACCTCTCAATTTTGGAGGTCGTTTCAAAATGACTTGGTACTCAAAGTTAAGCTCGAACAAGATTTCACCCACAAATGGATGGTCAGTCTGAGCGGACAATTCAGACTCTCGAGGACATGCTGAGAGCATGCGTGATTGACTTCAAAGGTAGTTGGGATGATCATTTGCCTCTTATCGAGTTTGCATACAATAATGCTACCATTCTAGCATTCGATGGCTCGTTTTGGGCTCTCTATGGGTGGAGACGAGGCTGTCACAGCCGGTTCGGTTGGTGAAGGGCAATGATAGGACCGCATTCGGTCCATGAGGCCGTGGAGAAGGTTCAACTCATACGGATGCTGAAAACAGCCAAAGTCTCCAAAAGTCCTACACCGATGGGAGAAGGAGAGAATTAGAATTTGAGGTGGATGATTGCAAGCCAAGGTAGCTCCCATGAAGGGAGTGATGCGCTTTGAAGGAAAGGAAAACTTAAATTTCTCTTATGTTGGCCCCTATCGAATTGTGAAATGGGGTGGCAAGGTGGCATATGAAATTGAGCGTCTTTAGAATTAGATTCGCATCCCGTTTTTTCCATGTGTCGCTTTTAAAGAAGTGTTTGGGTGATTCAGCTCTAGTTAACCTGTGGACAAAGTGTTGGTGTGAAAGATGTTTTAGCAGAAGAGGTTCTAGTGGAAATACCGGATCGTTAGGTTCGAAAGCTAAGGAACAAGGAAGTAGCTTCAAGAAAGTTTATGGAGAAATCGCATAAGCCGAGGGGCTACGCTGGGAAGCCGAAGCGAATACGATGGCTAGATACCACACCTATTCCCTTTAGCCTTGCCGCCATTGCACGGGCTTGCCTTTTGTACTCTATTTAGTTTTCATGTTCTACCATGTGCTCCGCTTTCTTTCATGTACATGGGTGTATGTATGATTCACGAATGTCGCTTAGCCATGTGCGCCGCCGGAGGTAGTCATTCTCGTCGCTTATCGCTTAAATAATCGCATTTGAATATGATGATTGCATCCGTTTCTATATGTTTTCCAACATTTGAGGACGCAATGTTCCCAAGGGGAGATATTGTAATACCTCGAACCCAAGGATCATCTAAGTTGAAATGGAGAAATTGAAAACCGGCACTAGGTCACAAAATGAGTCAGTTTCGTGACTCCAGGGTAGACCACGATTCGTGAGATAACTCGTGGTGAGGATGAGGGTGTGAGTTGGATTTTTGATTTAAGGTCCCCACGAATGTAGATCGCACTTACCGACTCGTTGGAATCACCATGGGCAATGATTTTAAGAAGGTGAAGAAAAGTGGCAGTGTACTTAGGGAAGGCCCCCATGAGTCGTGGTCGATCTACCACGATTCGTGGGAGGGTCGTGAGTCGCATGATGGAACAAATTGAAACTCAGCAAGCAGATGTGATGAATGGTGACCGCGGCTCATGGTCACCAAGAATCGACTCGTGAGGTCCCCCTGTTGATTCCTTAAGAACCTAAGCAAAGTGTACTCAACGACCGATGCCACAAGTCGTGCCTTGAGTGACGAGCCGTCCACCTCGTAAATTCAGCGCCAGTTATTTCTACGAATTTAGTAAGCATTTTTCCATAATTTCTATGATCGTAGCGCCTAAACTAATGCTGCTTTAAGTTATTAATGATAAGTTTTAAGAGGGGTAAGATCATTTTAGGCCATTCTTATTCATGCATGCAAAGTTAGAGAGTTAAAGAGGCATCAAGCTTATTCTCCTTCAAATTCTCTTCAATTCTTCTTGGGCAATCAGGAAGTGTGTAAGAATCCGCCTTTAATCGTGTATGTAGGGTTATGAATGGGTGAATATGTTCCCACGCATGCCCAATCTCTCTAAATCATGGAAATTCCAATGTTGATTCTTGCATGGGGTTTTTAACTCCAATGCATGAGATTTCTAATTTACTACATGTGTATGATTTAAAATGCATTTCTATTAATGAATTATGAATCATGGGCAAGTTTTACATTGTTTTCAATTACAATCACGTTTCAAGCTTTATAAATCAAAATGCTCAATTATGGAAAGTTCATTAAAGTTGAGATTTATGATGAATGTTCGAGTATGATGACATTATTGATGAAAGCATATTTTCAAGTTACCCATGTTTATAATCATATTCTCGAGTGACTTGAGTATTTTCAAGCATGTTAATTATTGGGCAATGCCCACATGTTAAAGTATGATTTATGATTTCCCGAATTCAGCTTACCACATGATTTAGGAGTGAAGACTCCTAATTATTTTCAAATTTTGTGGTATGGTTTGAGCTAAAGCTTCTCATATATATATAATTACATATTTGAGATGTATTTGATTATTGAGCTTCATCAATAGACGATTGTGAGCTTCATTAAAAATCGATGGAGAGCATATGCCTAGCACCGAGTAGGCTAAGTGGTCAATCACCCTATGCCTCAAAACTACGCGCAAAACGTAGATTGATTCATATACACTTTCTGACCTCCCTTGGTGAGTTATTCCCTACCCGATTGGGCCACGCAGCTTGAAATCGATATCATGGTATTATCCTTACCCTAACAAGGCTCGGGACGACTCTAACCACTTGAGTGTGATAGTTTGGACCATGTAAGCTCTATCATGGTATGTCTAAGTAAAAGACCAGTTCCTATTGTTCCTCATGATTTCATTATGCATGTTTATCATCCATAATATATATATATATATATATATATATATATATATATTATATATATATATATATGTATGTTTTAAAGTAGGTTTGACCCTATGTTCAGTTTTACTTATGATTATCAGATTTCAGCTTTGGGTCAGTCGATGCAGCTATGATGTTATGTTATGTTGAGATCATGTTTTCAGAAAGATAGCATGCAAGACATACTCTCAGAGTTCTTATTTGTTTATGTTTTATTTTATGCATGATTTAAATGATTTTACATATTTAAGCGGTTTACTTACCTTGCATACTCGGTACGTTCTACATACTGACTGCATACTCTATGTTGTATCGTTTCACGATACAGGCCCCGACAATTAGACTCAGCCTCGTCCTTAGCCAGCTTTTGAGAGTTAGCATCCCACATCTGTTGGTGAGTCCTCATATCCCGAGGACCATGCTTTATTAGTTTTCTTTATGTATTTTGTTTTAGACTTAGAGAGTTAGTTGGGGGTCTTGTCCCATCAACACATCAGTATTAGAGGCTTTTTAGACATAGAATATAATCAGCTTAAGATTCATGTGTGTTTCTGATGTTTTTCTTATTTCAGACTTTCGCTAAGTTTATCATGTATAATCTTCCGTCGTTATTATTTGAATTAGATGTATGTTCATGCCATGGGTCGACTTGGGGTCTCTCGGGGCTCCTTGTCCCGTGTGACGATCCGGGCCTATATTCGGGTCGTGACAATGTTTTACGTTCTCTATATACTTAGTACATTCAAAGTACTGACCACATACTCTATGGTATATTGTCTCATCATATAGGTTCGGGTGACCAAACTTAGTCCTGACGCTAGCTCGCTCTCGCTTTAGTTCAGTCCCATCCTAGTTTTTGTGAGTCCTCATGATCTGAGGATGGAAGTTTTGGTTCATGACTCTTTTGTTTATGTCTTTTAATTTTAGACTTAGCGAGCTAGTTGGCGGTGTTGTCCGATCAACTCATCATGTATTTAGAGGCTTTCCAGGCAACTATATACAGATGGTTCTATGTTGTTGACTCGTGTTTATCCTTATTTTCTTATGTTATGCCACTTATGTTGAGTTCTAGTTTATTTCCACTTTAAATATGCTCTTTTATTCATTTTATGTATGTACCATGTGTTAGGTTGAAGCCATCCATGGTTATAGGTCTCGTGTCTCAGTCCGGGGTCCAAGCTTGGGTCATGACAAACTTAGTATCATAGCAAAGATTTAGGTGTGTCATAGGGTGTTTGAAAGCCTTTTCCATTGATGTGAAGTGTGTCGCACTTCTGGGGAAGAGGCTATGGAACGTTTTAGGAAAGTTTCCTTTTTTCATGATCTATCTCGTGCAATGGAGTCCATTTCTATATTCCTCTAACTCGTACTATATGCATTTGCAGAAATATGCCTCCCCACTGAGTCAACAAAAGAAAAAATGGCAATGGAAATGGCCATGGCAATGGAAATGGCAATGGAGATGTGCATCCACCAGCCCTACCAGCTCCAGCTGATCCTTCCCCGGAGCAGGTTACTCATGCTGAGTTCAGGGCTGCATTTCAGATGTTAGCATAGGACATAACCTCTCAGGTCAACCAACAGGCTATGGCTTATGTGAACCCAAATAGGAATGCGATAGCGACTAGGGTGTGAGATTTCATTAGGATGAACCCATCTGAGTGTCATGGGTCAAAAGTGGATGAGGACCTACAAGAGTTTATTGAGGAGATCCAGAAGATTACCTAGGTGATGGGTCTTTTAGGAGAGGAGGCTGCGGACTTGGCCTCATACCATTTGAAGAGGGTTGCTCATATATGGTTCCGGCAGTGGAAGGAGGCAAGGGAGTTAATGCAGTCCCTGTTGGTTAGGATGAGTTTGTTACGGTTTTCTTGGATAGATTATTCCCTCGAGAGTTGAGGGAAGCAAAGGCAGCCGAGTTCGTTAATCTAAAGCAGAATGATATGACTGTTCAGGAGTATGCCCTCAAGTTTACCCAGTTGTCCATGTATGCTCTAGAGATGGTTGTTATCTGAGGGCTCGTATGAGCAAGTTCTTGAATGGGGTGGCAGATTCATTAGTCAAGAAATGCAGGACTGCATGATGATTAATGATATAGATATCTCCCGACTGATAATTTATGCCCAGCAGATAGAGGCAGAGCAGATGAAGGAAAAGAAGAGAGACGCCAAGAGGGCCAAGACAGGGAGCTATGGGTACTCTCAATAGAGATCTAGTGATGTACATCGCCCTCAGTCCCATCAGAGGTCATCAGCCCTCGCTCCATCATCAGCCAACATTCTATCTAAACCTTGAGGTGATCATAGGGGCTAAGTGCCAGGATCTAGGGGTCAGGAGCACAAAAGAGGAGCGAAAGCGGCCTTTCACGTCAAGAATAGAGGCCGTTAAGGGTGTACTTACTTTTCCTTTTTCACACTTTTCCAGATTGGGGGAAGTGTGGCAGGAAGCATCCCTGAGAATATTTGGTTGGCTCCAATGTTTGCTTTGGGTGTAGAAAGTTTGAGCACATGTGCAGGGATTATCCTTTAGCTAGACAGGGTGACGATAGAGGTTGTGCCCTAGCCACCACTTCAGCAGCTCCAGGAGTTCCCCCATATCAGTAGGGCGGGTGCCTCTTCTAGTGCAAGTGGCAGACAGCGCCAGAACAGGTTCTACACACTTTCATCTCATCAGGAGTAGGACCACTCACCCGATGTGGTCACTAGTATGTTACGAGTATCCCATCTTAATATTTATATATTGTTTGATCCAGGGGCTACATTATCCTTCGTGACTCCTTATGTTGCTGTTAGTTTTGATGTCAGTCCTGAAATTTTATCACAACTCTTTTCAGTCTCTACTTCTGTCGGTGAGTCAATTTTAGCTCAATGGGTGTATAGAGATTGCCTTATCGCGATTCTTTAGAAAGTCACCTCAACTGATTTAGTGGAATTAAATATGACCAATTTCAATATTATCTTTGGTATGGATTAGTTGCATACTTGTTACGCTTCAGTTAATTGTAGAACCCATATGGTAGAATTCCATTTTCCAAGTGAACTAGTCATAGAGTGGAAGGGTAATTCAGCTATACCTGTAGGTCACTTTGTTTCCTATCTCAAGGCCAAAAAAATGATCTCCAAGGGCTGTGTAGACCATTTAGTTCGAGTCAAGGATTCTACATATGAGAACCTAACTCTTTAGTCAGTTCCTGTTGTATGTGAGTATCTGGAGGTGATCCTAGATGATCTACCAGGAGTCCCTCCCGAGCGAGAGATTGACTTTGGTATTGATCTTATCCCTAATATGTAGCCCATATCCATTCCTCCTTACATAATTGAACTAGCCGAGCTAAAGGAGTTGAAAGAATAGTTGAAAGATCTCTTAGATAAGGGTATCATTAGAACTAGTAAGTCCCCATGGGGTGCTACAGTTCTCTTGTTTGGAAGAAGGATAGTTCCCTTAGGATGTGCATTGATTATCGATAGTTGAACAAGACCACAATCAAGAATAAGTATCCCCTCCCTAGGATTAAAGACATGTTTGACCAACTTCAGGTGTTAAGTGCTTTTCAAATATAGACCTCAGATCCGGTTATCATCAGCTCAAAGTTAGGGAGAGTGACATTCTGAAGACAGCCTTTAGGACTCGATATGGTCGCTATGAGTTTGTAGTTATGTCTTTTAGACTAACAAATGCTCCTTCAACTTTTATGGACTTGATGAACAAGGTGTTCAAGAAGTATTTAGATATGTTTGTTATTGTCTTCATAGATGATATCCTCATATACTTTCGGAGCGAAGAGGATCATACCGCTTATTTAAGAGTTGTGTTGTAGACTCTCAAGGATCATCAGTTATTTGCTAAATTCAGCAAATGTGAGTTTTGACTGAACCCAGTAGCATTATTGGGTCATGTGGTGTCTAGTGAGGGTGTACAAGTGGACTCTCAAAAGATAGAGGTAGTGAAGAACTGGCCTAGACCCGTCAGTCCTACAGATATTAGAGCTTCTTAGGTTTAGTTGGCTACTACAGGAGGTTCATAGAGGGATATTCATCCATTGCAGCACTGTTGACTAAGTTGACCCAAAAGAAGGTCAAGTTTCAGTGGTCTGATGCTTGTGAGAAGATATTTCAGGAGCTAAAGACTCGACTCAGTTCAGCCCCAGTATTGACTCTACCAGAGGACACGGATGGCTTTGTTGTGTGTTGTGATGCTTCTAGGATTTTTTTGGGTTGTATGTTGATGAAACATGGTAAGGTCATTGTGCATGCCTCTAGACAACTTAAGACTCATGAGAAGAATTATCCGGCGCATGACCTAGATTGGCAGCGGTAGTGTTTGCTTTGAAAATTTGAAGGCACTATTTATATGGGGTGCATGTGGATGTGTTCATGGACTACAAGAGCCTTAAGTATGTATTTACTCAGAAGGACCTGAATTTGCAACAAAGGAGAAGGCTAAATACCCGCATCTTTTCCCTTCCGACTTAGTTCCAGCATGAGGTACCAGTTTCCTCCTTAGTACTCTATGCAGTTTCATGTCAAGTTCATGTCCTTCAGTTCCTTTCATGTATTAGCATGCATGTATGTTTCATGAATTCAGTCATGTATCTCAGTCCAGAGTTAATCACTCTATTAGTTTGGTTGTTTAGTTTTGGGATTGTAGTTCCTTCCCTAGCCTTCCAATATGTTTAATCTACATCCGAGGACGAATGGTCCTAAGGGAGAGATATTATAATACCCTAAAAAGCTCCCTAGATCAGACCCGGGACTTTCAGCATAAACCAGTGGGAAATGGCACCAGGGATATACAACGAGTCACAGGACGACTTGTCCTTCCAACCAATGAGCCATTGGTTATGGGAATCAATTCCAGCGAGCTGCCAAAATTTGGCCTAGAATCCACGAGGGGATTGAATGGACCATTGTTTAATTGTACAGGTCATTGTTTATGGTCACTGAATTAGATTCAAAGAGAATTTCAGAGGCAAGAGGGGAAATAACAGATGGACCAACGGTCAGTTGTATGTGACCATGACCTATTGTATGGGTCGTTGGTTCTGCTATTTGTTTTAAAATCTCGGAAGTATGGGGGTATTTTGGTAAACTCCTATGCTTTTAACTCCTAAATGACGTCGTTTTAGGCTTCCTAAAGGTCAGCTTAAAGGGGTTTAAATTAGCTAAATTATTCATTCCCTTCAAAGACCGATAGTTAGAATTTCCTCTCAAGATCAAGGCTAGGGTTCTTCATCAATCTCTTCAAATCTTTCTTGGGTTTTCAAGACAAGTCTAGGAGTAATTTACCCAGGTATGTAGGGTTATGAATGGGGGAAACCCTTCCATTCTCATGCCCAATTTCATCCCTATCTCATGATTTCTCCAAGCATGTTGTGTTTAAATTTTAGGGTTTAACCTAATTCAATGAAATTATCCATCTTATCTCTATGGATTCAATTCTCTCATATTCCAATTGATGATTTAAGTTATTAAGGCAGATTTGACTCTCAAATTACTTATTAATTCATGATTTCAAGTTTATGATGATTTTTCCCTATTATACATGATTTATGAATTTCACACTTATGATCCCGTGATTTTAAGTATGATGAATTATCAAAGTATGCATGAATTTTTACGAATTCTTAAACTTATGATTCTATGATTTTGAATTATGAAGCCTTATTCGTGTATATATGATTTCATGATTTGGACAAGCCCATGTAAAGTCAAGTATGTTTCACCATGATTTCTAGCCAAGGCTTATAAGTTTAAAGAGATGTTTTGGAGTTAAGACTCCCAAGAAATAGATTTAAGCTATGTTTTGAGAATACTATTATGAGAGATATGTATGTTTGGGAGTAGTGCCTAGCACCGAATAGGCCAGAAATTTTGAAGACCCTGGTTTCATAACTACGTGTCACTGTAGGTATATATTCATATTCGGGACCTCTCAAGAGAGTGTTTTCCCGCCCGAGGGCACACCAGTAATATCACACCTTAATTGTTCTTTGCCCTGACAAGGCTTAGGACGACTCCACCCAATTGAGCAAGATAGTTAGAGCATCATGTAAGCTCTATCATGATGGTGTATGTTATGATGAAGCCTCCTGGTGTTACTCATGTTTTAAGTTACTCATGTTCATGTCTTATGATATTATGTTTTATAGCATATTTGACCCATTGATCAGTTTATGAGTTTTCACTTATAATTTTAAGTATGGTACGCTATATGATTTCTATTTCTAAACTTTGAGTCATTATGTTCAGCTGATGATGAAATATTTATATCAAGAATATAGCTTTAAGCATGTTGTCCTTACTCTCATGTTTTATCTTATTTTATGTTCATGATTTCAGACTATTTTTTTACTAGTAGTTTTACGTTCACTACATACTAAGTACATTCAAAGTACTGATAATGTCCAAATCCGCTCCTTGCGAAGAGAGAGGGTAAACTATTGTTGGTAAAACAAATATACCCGATGGGTGTCGGGGTTGATCCCACAAGGAATTGAGTCGATAATCCAAAAGTTTTAAACTAATTCAAACTAGAATACATCGTTGTTCAACATTTAGAAAGTAAAAATAGGGAAAAATGGAAAACAATATCACATTCTAATTTAAGACTAAGTGGGGGGAATTTCTATTGTTGCAATCACAAGTGAGATGGCTAGGGGTGTGTTATTTATGGGCTAACAACTAGACTGGGGTTTAATTCATTGCCTTTGACTCAAAATTAGCATAGATAGCCATAGATAAAATACATTCTCTTGTTTCTCAACCACGAGAATGTTTATGCCTTGGGTTTTCTCAAATCCCAAGGCCAAATTTTAATTATCAACCACAAAAGCTTGAGGAAGAATCAAATTATCTCTAGCCTTGAATCTTTAATGGAGTGAAAATGTGGATTTTTACTATCTCTAGATCAACCTCACACATCAACACTCCAACTCCTCCCTATTTTTTTTCCATCCAATTTTCACCTTTCCTTCTCAAGTAAAAGCAAGAATAGTAAGCAAAATTCATATTTGAAACCATCAATTTTTACAATTAAAAATTAGAGAAAATAATAGATCTATAGTTTCAATTAGAATCTAAGAACAATTAATCAATACCCATTCCAGTTTACAAACCCACCATGCATACACCCCTAGCTAGCAAATTAGTTATGCATATTTAGAGAGAGAGAGAGAAGATACCAAGAGGATTTACTTCAACATTCATCATAATGCTTCACAAATATTTTTCACAAGGTCTTAACACAATGGTGGAATTTCCCCAAAATAGGTTAAAGAAAAAGAAGAAAAAAAGTAAATTCTATCACTATTATTGTATGGTGTGTTTTTCTTCTATCTAGAATTGAATGTGTGTTCTGTGGTGTACAATGAGGGTCATAAATATCTGTACTTTCTTGTGTATAACTTTTCACAATTTTCCTTGGAGGCTTCTAGGTGCTTTGGGACCTTTTCTGGACGTTTTTACCCTTCCATCAGTGAAATGGGTCACTTGCCCTTCGTTCTTCATTTCACCGGTGGTTAGCAGGTGAAAATGCGTTTGACTTGAATTTCACCTGCATTTAGCAGGTTCTAATCCACTAAATGCAGGTGCAAGGCAGTTGCAAAGCAGTAGCAACTGTGTTCCACCTGCATTTCGCAAGTCCGGATCTGTGTTTTGCCGGTTAAGAAGCATGTCTTTAGCAGCTCTTTTTGAGTTCAAATCTTCCATTATCTTTGTATCCTTCAAATGCCTACATAGAGAATAAAAAGGCAATATAAATGAGTTGAAAATCAAGCAAAAGGTCATGCTTAAAAGCTGAATGAGTTGGTAAATTACCAATTTATCAAGTACTGACCACATACTCTATGCTATATCTTCTCATGATATAGGTTTGGATGACCAGACTCAGTCCCGATGCTAGATCGCTCCTGCTTCAGTCCAGTCTCATCCCAGTTTTGGTGAGTCCTCATGATCCGAGGACGGCAATTTTGGTTTATGACTCTTTTGTTTATGTCTTTTAGTTTCAGACATAGCGAGTTAGTTGGGGGTGTTTTCCCATCAGCTCATCATGTGTTTAGAGGCTTTTCAAGCAACTATGTACAGATGATTCCGCATTGTTGACTTGTGTTTACACTTATATTCTTATGTTATACAGACTTCCTCTTATGTTGAGTTCTAGTTATTTCCGCTTTAAATATGCTCTCTTATTCATGTTATGTATGTACCATGGGTTAACTTGAAGCCAATCATGGTTCAAGGTCCTGTGTGTCGGTCCAGGGTTGAAGCTCGGGTCGTGACAACCACCTTACAAAACAAGAGCTAAATATATTTCAGGCAGAATGTACATATTGGCATTAATTATGCATATCGGCACACACTTCTTTCCTATTTCAATACAACACCCCTCTAACCTACTGCCCCCACCCATATAAAACACATAAAACAACTCCTACATAATTCACCAAACCTGAAATACAATAACAACACATTGAACTCATGGCTTCTGATAACCGTCCTATGAGTTCTTAACAATAATAAGATAAGATTTCTCCAACCAAAATTTCATACAAAAATGTGAATATGCACAGAGTACTTATCACACTTGGAGGTATTCTTTTTTCTCTTTTTATTGTAATCTTGAAGGAGCTTAAGTACCCTTTACATATACACCAAAAATAGAAGAGGAAACCTTTTAATTGATGAGCAAATTTGGGCGTCGAACATGGGGAAAAATGACATGGGGGGTGGGGGTGGGGGAGCGGTCATATCATATCAACTTCTTACCACATTATTTCTTTATTATATGTAGGATATTAGAATGAAAATTATGAGGTTTTACATACCTTAAGCTTGAAGAAAACTTGGATTTCCAAGAATCCTAAAAGGGGCAATAGGGCGGCAGCTAGAGCAAGAAGAGAGGAGAGAGTTCTTGAAATTTCTTTTCCATATTTTTGGCTAAGTAATAAGTTAAATATTGATCAACATTTGGTCCTTACAAGGGGGCCTTTGGCCTCTTTTGTTGTCTGGTTTTGGATCTCAAATTTGGGCCAAAATGGTTCAAAAATTTTGGGTCAATATTACCTTTATTTTGGGCCTTCAATTGGCTAACTTGGTGGCTGCATTTTATGCTTATTTTGGGCCACAATTTGGTCAATATTGGTGACTACTTTTGTACTAATTTTGGGACAAATGTATTATCACTTTGTTGGATCAACTTTGAGCTTCATTCAGACCACCATTAGGTCCATTAATCCATGTAGGTGTTGCACCTAATTGACCCTCATAACTTAGTTCATTTAGCGTAAGTAGGTGATAAACCTACTTAAAAGCTATTAGCTTAAATAAGTTGATCAAGCACCTCACTTATTTTATCCTGTTTCCATATCTTCGTCCTTATACTTTAGCTTAACATTTATATACTCTTGGCCATTTCAAACTCTAGCTCCAAATATCACCTCACTATCTTAGGCTTAAGTTCTTTCGTCTATATTAACTTAGTCATATAGGTGTTGAAAGGTACGGTGTGTTACATTCCCCTTCTTGTTGCTTGATTTTGAAGATATTTCATTGTATTTCTTGATCCTTCAGGCTCCCGCATGGGCTTTTATGAACACGTCTGCACGAGCAACAAAAGAATCAATAAAGTGTGCGGGTAACAAAGTGTACCAGGTTACTACTCCTTTGGTGAGCATCTGCTCAAATTTCTTGAGCATCACAAAGTCGACTTCTTCTGGCAGGAAATCATTTTCGTTGATACCTATCGATTAAGCTGACACATGCTCTTAAGGATTAGTACTTCCATCATATTTCACAATGTTGGGCATTTTGAACCTTTTTAGGATCTATATGTCGGGTCCATGCTAGGTTTGAAAGGTATCCCGATAGTATCTTTGGGTGTCTACTCCCCTGACGATCAATGGAGCCCAGGATTTGGTCTATTCAAGCGTGAACCTCCCAAACAAAATTGAGAAACTCTATTCGAGGTCAGGGGAGGTTGATTTGTTTCTGTCCCCTAACCAGGCAATTGTTCGGTTATGCCTAAATTTGCTGAGTTATTCACGAGAGTCCACATTATTCCATGATCAGTTGGCTAGTTGACTTTGTTGTCTGTGATAGTGTTCACGATGCCTTATATTCTAGTCATGAAGGTATTTTGGGCTTCTATCATTCCTACCACGACATCCTCCAACCCCAATCTTTTCTTTTGATATAGACTAGCCACTCTCGGATATATACATCATTTTTTTCGCCTGGGGTACCGTTCCTTATGGTAGTCTTTACCGTTGTTGCTATCCTCGCTTAGCAAAGATTCAGAATAAGTAAGAATAAAAAATTCGATTTAAGTTTTAAATTAGTTTAAGTTAGTCCATATTTTGACTTAGGGTCTGGTCCCTGCTTTCCTGTCTGTCTGCAATTTCCTCATGTGAAGGGATCTTATCATCCTTCCTCGCTTAGTTATACTCCTCCGAGTGCTTCGCGACCTGCACATTCAACGAATTTAAGGGGTTATGCAAACCTGTGGGGCCGATCCCCATCGTTTTAACTGTCGTGAGGAGTCTCAGACATGATGAGAGGTTATGAAAATATGAGGAATAGTATTCAAGCAAAGAGTAGAAATGAAGGATTTGAATAATATTACAACTGTCTATCTCCACAAACAACGAACAACTGTTTGCTGAGAAACTTGTACGGGTGTAAAATGAGTTAAAATTTGTAAATTAGGGTTAAAGGTAAGTGAATTGGGTTCAATTGCATTTCTTTTCTTTTTTTGCCAGAAACTAGAAATCAAAGCAAATAGAATAATGAAGGCCAAAAGTAAGACAAACTTGTTCATATTAAAATATGAAGATCAAAGAAAAGAGAGATTATCTGTCAAGATAACTTGTTTACAAGTGAGAAAGATGAGATACTTTTTTTTTTCTCTCGTGCAAGAGCTTACTTATAGGGTAAAATCTCTTGGATAATCGTACTAAAAGGTTACTTCGATCCTATCTAAAGCTTACTCTAGATCATACTTCGGTGTTATCATGTGTTCACAGGTTGGCGTAGATTTCGAGGTAGATTAATGACAAATTAACTATGATTATACTTCGTGCCTCGAAAAAAATGGAGAATCCAGGTGGGCTAAGATGAATGTCCGTAGGATTTTGAGACTTTCTTCTTTATCTTTAAGAAACAACTGTTTTTTGATCCTAATGTTATCTGGTGTCTAAATAATCTCCACTAATCTCTTACCTGCTCAAGAGTCTCTTTCTTAATTAAAATCCACATATCCTGATTGATATTTAAATTTAAAGAGGGCCCAGATTTTTGCCCCCATACAAAGAGGCCAATTTATAATTAGTTTTCTAATAGTTAAATTATTTAGTTCGATTAAAAAAAAATTAGTTGCAGGTGAATTTTCACCTGTATTTTTTTTTATTAATTTATTGTACAAGTAGTGTAAACAAATAGTCCAATTCTGCGTGCGAATCTGCCAAACAACCCCCAAAATAAGACAAAAGGAGAAACACGTTTGGAATAATCTGGCGAAAACCGCGTGACGGGGGCTATCATTATTCATCGGGTATTCTTCTCCCTCGTATACACATCAAAATCAAACAATCGCCAATCTTTTGATAAATCTCGTAAACCCGTTGATCCTTGTTTTAATTCCCAGTCATATAGGGCTTTGGTTCGTATCTCCTACCGGCAAGTTCGTCCGCTAATTTTCCTTGCCGGAGGTTTTGTTCACATAATTCAGGCATAATCTTTCTTTCCGCGCTTCTCTTTATTTTTTTCTCCCTTAACGACGTTTCTAATTCTAGCTTAATGAATTATCCTTTATTTATTGTGCAATTGTCTTCCTGAATATACGATAAAGATCTAAGCTTTGGGTTAATTGTTCATGTGGGTCTTCTTTATTCACGCTGGAGTATCTGTGGTTGTGCTTATTTTCTTGAAAATAGATAGAAATGGAGGAAAAGGGTCTTAAGTTTTAGGTCAAGCAGCTTATAGTTTACTTGAATGGGGTAAAGTTTGTATCCTTAGTAATATTCAGTAGGAACTGTTTGATTTGGTGTTGTCTGAAAGGGGATTGTAGCCACCATCCTTCTTGGTCCATCTATCACCACGTGGGTGTGAAGCTTGTTTAACTCAGGCATGATCTTTTTCCCTCTAGTCATTATTTGCTCCTTTTCAGATTTCAGGAAGTGGATTTTGGATTGATACCATCTTCAGGTTACTGCTGCTTAGATTGGAAGTTGTATTTGGTGTCCACTTAAAATGGGGATCTTTGATACGGTACCTTTTTCTCAAATAATCCTTCTATTTATTCCTAAGTGAAAGAGGAATTCCTCTGGTAGTAATGATAAGTGAAGTTTATGCATTCTCTGTTTGTGATTTATGCTTTTACACATCTCTGCTTTAGCCTTTCTATACTTAGCTTACATTGATGTCACTTCCTCCTATTTGTGCTCTGTTCAATTCTCTACTTTGTTCAATTGGCGTTCTCCATCTCTGTTTGTGCCTTTTCATTCTATTCACTCACGTGTTTGTCTGACAAAGGACGGAGCACATGTTGGAAATTTTGAAAAAGGAAAGACCAAGTAAAATATAAAGCTATTTCTTAAGTGCGTTTATCTTTTAATTGTTTTGCATTAGTTAATTTGATTTTTGAAATATCCTCCCCTAAGCCAGCTGAAAGACTAGGAATGGTCTGGAATCTTCAGGCAATATTCAGGTGGCATTTACTGAAGTGGGAAACATGGTTATTGAGGATTTATATAGTCGACCACTCGACCTCAGCTTGTGTGAGTCTGAGATTGTAGTAATTGGTATCATTTGTATTTGCTGAAATGGGGGACAAAACCCTAAGTTCAGCTGGTGAATTGAAATTGATGTTATAGAACAGAAATGCCTAACTAAGCTTGATTTCAGTCCCATGTTTTTATTATGCTGGCCTTGCTAACACTTTTTAGTAGTCGTATTTACCCTAGAAAACTCTCTCTAAACCAGGATAATGATAGAATTAGAAAGTACACAGAGAAGTTTTGGAGCTAACAAAGAAATAGAGAAAGCAAAATAAAGATCAACCCGACCAAAGAATTATAGTGCCAAGTACCAACTTTATATTGTAAGCCCGGTCTACCAATATGAAGAAAACGTTGTATGCCCGCCTGTGCACATAATGTTTGATATATTTATTAAGCCATTAAGTGAATGTGTTACACGCGCCAAGTAGGAGAGTATAATATATACGTCCCATGTGACATTAAATTTGGGCGTAATAAATAAAAAGGGTCAACTTGTATCGATTAGAACTTGCGGGCAGTTTTATCAATGAGTCAAGTAACTTCCCATTTTTGATGGTACATTGGAAATAATGTTTCAATACTCGAACCTTTCAAAACAAGTGTTTAGCCATTTCTTTAGTGCGTAACCAAATGACATTCATGCACAAGTGCCTAGCCAAGTGGCATTCACGCACAATGATGATATCCAAGTGGCTTTCATTCAAGAATGATATGATTGTCTGAGCAGTGATGGCCAATGATGAAGACACAACAATGATCTGTTTACTATGCATCATAAAACTATAAATTAACAAAGAGTTTAGCATATGCTAATCAAAAGGCAAATATGTTAGCATTGGTCCCTCCATATTCAATTGTCAACATCATGGAACACACTATTCCAAGTTAATTAACAAATAATCAGTAAATAACATCTCCCTCAAAAATTAACTGAAAAAAAATTCAACAATAGCAGTAGTGTAATAATGATGAGAAAATGGAACGAAACAAATTGGTGTAAAAAACATCACTGGTAGAAAACTCAATTTCAAGCTCCATAACCAGAAAAGAAGACGTTTAGTCCAATATATATATCCCAAATAAAATTAAATTTGGGTTTAATAAATAAAAAAGATTGGTTAGAACTTGTGGGACAATTTTATAAAGGAGTTAAGTATCCTCCCATGATGATGAAACATGGGAATAGCGTTTTAGAACTTGGATCCATTAACGAACAACTATTGAGCCATCTACAATTGTGTAACCAAACGACATTCATGCACAAGTGCATAGCCAAGTCAAATTCATGCACTTATGCATAATGCATAAATGTGACCTGGTCACCTGGCTATGCAGTAAAGGGAAAGCTGAACACCTGTCCATGAAAGGGTCCTAGTTTTGAGATGTTATTTCCTACATTAGATTAAAAAATGGGAAGTTAACTCTTCTATAAAATTGCCCCAAGGTCTAATCAATACACTTTAGTCCTCTTTTTATAAACCGAACTTTAATATGTTAAAAAAAGTCATATGGGACATTCTTACATTCTCCTTCTTGGCTCATGTGACATCATTCACTTAGGATTCGTTTGGTATGAGGGATAAGGAATAATAATCTAAGGATAAAATGCAAGATTATTTTATCTGTCATTTGGTTAAAGGTATTAATTAGTCTCAGGATTATTTATCCCACCATTTGTACCATAATGATGGGATAAATTATCCCTCATATATGGTGGAATAACTAATCTCATGGGATGTCCTAATCCATGGAATAACTTTATCTATCCCATCCCCATACCAAACGACCCGTTAATGGTTTAATAAATAAATTATGTGCACAACTGGGGCTACTCCTTTACACTAATTACATTAGTTGTGATTAGGCTTAGGAACAAGTACGAGTCATGGAGATTGTATGTCACTTTATTCAAGACAGTCCCTTACATGTCAAAAATATTAGTCAATTACTCAACACAATCTACAAGGGGGTATTTATTATTGGTCCAACGATAATGCTTAGGATATCTTTATTTAAGCCAAAATTTGTCATTGCCATTCTCAATGCTTAGGATATCTTTATTTAAGCCAAAATTTGTCATTGCCATTCTCAACATCATGTATACAAGAGAAAATAGGTAATAACTCACACAACACACACATTTTAGTGAGCTCAAAGTATCAATTGCTCAAACATAACAAACTCTTTGAAATTAAATAAGGTTATTCATTGCAATAAGTCCATTCTTTCAACATGTTCAATAAATGTTTGGCGGTAATCTTTTTGTCAAAGGATCATCAAGATTGGTATTAATATGTTTAATTTACACTCTATGTTTCTTGATGTCTTTAATGACAAAGTATTTCAATTCCATATGCTTAGTACCCTTTAAATAATTGTTGTTCTTAGTAGATAGAGTCAGCTTAAAGACTAGGAATGGTCTTTCAGTCGTTTTGAATTAGTTGATTTGATTATTGATGTATCCTTCCCAAGCCAACTAGAAGACTAAGAATGTTTTGGAATCTGCGGGCAAAATTCAGATGGAATTTGTTGAAGTGGGAAACATGGTTATTGAGAATTATAGTTAACCCCAACTTGTATGAGACTGAGGCGTAGTAATGTTATTGTATGTATTTGCTGAAGTGGGAAGCAAGACCCTAAGTTTAGCTGGTGAATTAAGATTTTATGTTACAAAACAGAAATGCTTAGTGAAGCTTGATTTTATTCCAATGTTCTGTTTCCTGGAAATTCAGTGATGTAATGCATATGCAGAGGTGGAAGTGAAGATCGACATGCAAGCCATATCTAATAAGAGAAGAAGTTTCAAGGAGGCTCACTTCTGAGGTACTGTGCAATAAAACTGTGTCTCCAAAGCTTAAAAAAGTAAGTTCTACAGAGTGGTAGTTAGACCAACATTATTGTATGGTACAGAGTGTTGTCCATTCAAAATGCCTAAGTTCAGAAGATGGAGGTAGCGGAGATAAGGATGCTCGGATGGATGTGTGGGCATATTAGGAGAGATATGATTAGCAAGGAAGTTATATGGAGCAAGGTGGGAGTGGCCTCCATGCCAGACAAGATGAGGGAAGGAGGATGAAATGGTTCGGGCATGTGAGGACTGAGGAGGAGGTGTGCGGATACACCAACAAGGAGGTGTGAGAGATTGGCTGTAACAGGAGTTAGGAGAGGTAGAGGTAGGCTGAAAAAGAATTGGGGGAGATAATTAGATAGGACATGACACAACTCTTGCTTACTGAGGGCATGACTTAGATAGAAAGGTTTGGAGGTCGAGAATTAGGGTTAAAGGCTAGTAAGTAGCTGAATGTCGGCACTTTATGTGCGAGAGGTAGGGTTATATTTAGTAAGCATGTAGTCTCTTATTCTTCAGTGTGTATTACTACTTCTTATCTCATTTTTTTATCTTTTATTTTATTGGCATATTATTCTAGCAATTCTTCTTAAAAAACATCTTTCGAGACGAGAGTCTGTCGGAAACAACATCTCTACATCGCAAAGATAGGGGTAAGGTCTGCATATATCCTACCCTCTCTAGACCCTTCTAATGGGATTACAATGCGTATGTTGTAGTTGTTTGTTCTATTATCCCGACAGTCATTACTCTTTTTTGTAGTCTTATTACCTAGGAAAATGACTCTTTAAGTTCAACCAGGATAAGAATAGAATTAGAAAGTTCACAAAGAAATTTCGAGCTATCGTGGAAACAAAGGAAACAAAGCAAAGATCAAGCCAACCAAAGAATTATAGTGCGACTACCAATTTTATGTTGCATGTCTGTTCTACCAATCAAAAATAATATTGTATGCTCAGTCTTATGAGCTTGTTAAATTGGTGTCGATTGTGATTCCTAATGATTTACACTATAAAGGAATTGATCTTGTCTCTCAATATTTGGATACATAAGTAACATTATTACACTCCCAAGGCAGCTTGCAAACAGCTCTAACTGAAAAAGAAATCCAAATATAGCAGTTAACTTTTGTCATTTTGATGGATAGTGTTGGTCACTCTTTTTCTGTTAGGTGCCTGTTCAACAAATTTATTCCTAGTTAACAATCAACAACATACCCAAGATAATCCTACAAAGTGGGGTCTGGGGAGAGTAGAGTGTATGTAGACTTTACGTCTACCTTAGAGGTAGAGACTGTTTCTGATAGACCCTCAGATTAAGAAAAATTGTCTAAAGCAGTCTAGACAAAAGTAATGGATATATAAGAAATAGCAGATAGTAACTCCAATAGAATAATATGATAGTTGAAGTACAAGCAACAACAAGTAATAACAGAAATCTAAGGACAAGAAACTATCAGAGCAATACTACAACTACTAGTACAACCAAATAACACAACCTACTGTTACCTGCTAACCTTCTACCTACTGCAGGTTCTCCACAACCTCCTATTTAAGGTCATGTCCTTGGTAAGCTGAAACTGCGCCATGTCCTGTCTAATCACCTCTCCCCATACTTCTTTGATCTACCTCTATCTCCCCAGAAACCATTCATAGCCAGCCTCTCACACCTTCGCCCTGTAGCATCCAGACATCTCTTCTTCACATACCCAAATCATCTTAGTCTCGCTTCCCACATCTTGTTCTCCATTGAAGCCACTCCCACTTTGTTCCGGATATTTTCATTTCTAATCCTATATTTCCTAGTATGTCCATACATCTATTGCAGCATCCTCAGTTCCACAACTTTTAACGTCTGAACATGAGAGTTCTTGACTATGTAACACTCTGTCCCATATAACATAGTTGGTCTAACTACTTCTCTGTGGAACTTGCCTTTAAGTTTTGGCACCTTCTTATCACACATGACTTCAGATGCAAGCCTCTATTTCATCTGCCTACACCAATATGATGAGTGGCATCCTCGGCAATATCCCCGTTAATTGGATAATAGTGCCAAGATGCTTGAAACTTCCTCTCTTTTGGATGAACGGTGTATCAAGTCTTAACTTCCACATCTGCTTGATGTATCACGTCACTGAACTTGCACCCCAAGTACTCTATCTTGGTCTTGCCAAATCTGAACTCCTTATACTTCAGGGTCCGTCTCTAAACCTCCATCTTAACTTTAACTTCGTCGCAAGTCTCATCAATTAGAACTATGTCGTCCGCAAATAACATACACCATGGCACCTCACTTTGAATTCATCGCGTCAATTCATCTATCAACAAGACAAATAAAAACGGGCTAAGAGCTGATCCCTGGTGCAGCCCCATCACAACTGGGGAGTGCTCTGAGTTTCCTCTCACTGTTCTTATCCGGGTCCTGGCTCCATCTTCATATCTTTGATCGCCCTAATGTACGCCACAGGTACACCTCTTGCCTCCAAGTATCTCCACAAACCTCCCGTGGGACTTTGTCGTATGTTTTTTCTAGGTCGATGAACACCATGTGTAGGTCCTTCCTCCCCCTATACTGCTCTACCAGTCTCCTAACAATGTGGATGACTTCTGTAGTCGAGCTCTCCGGCATGAATCCAAAGTGGTTCTCGAAAATAGATACGCCCCTCCTTGCCCTCATCTCCACCATCTTCTCCCAAAATTTCATAGTGTGGCTTAGCAACTTGATACTCGTATACTTGTTACAACTCTGGATGCCACTCTTATTTTTGTACAATGGAATCATTGTACCCTACCTCCACTTGGGCATTTTAGCAGTCTAAATAAGGACATTGAACAGTTTCCATACCTGCCCTATCTGTGCTCTTCCATAATTCCACTGGGATCTCGTCTGGCCGAGATGCTCTTCCCTTGTGCATCCTACAAATAACACCTTTAACTTCCTCAACCTTTATGCACCTACAATACCATAATCGCGATGTCTCTTTGAGTGCTTCAAATCCCCAAACACGATATCTCCATCCCCCTTATTGTTCAAGAGGTTATGGAAGTACAACTGCCATCTCTGTTTAATAAGCATCTCCTCATCCATGATGTATTCCTAGTGATATTTGAGAAAGGTGAGTAATATTTTAAGCGAATTTCATTCTTCTTAAGACATAAAATATTGGTGCATTTTTCCTATTGTTGATCTTCTAAATTTAGTACTAGTCAACTTCAGATAAAGCAATAAGCTGATGGACGCCAATATTTATCATAATACGGTTCTTCATTATGTTTCAATAGTGTCAATCTTCTTCTATGACTTCTTCTAGTAATTTGACTATCATTTTGTTTTCCTTCTATTTTAGCATCTCACAGCATCTTTTTCCAAACTTTTCAGTCAATAGTTCTTTGAAACTTCAATACTGCACTTCATTGTGCTTTGTTAACCAGAACTTTCAGAAACAGAGTTGCATAATGATTGTGATCTCCCTTGGTGAAAAGAAAAATTTGTAAAAATATATAGCTGCATATAATGAGAAAAGATATGTCTTGGCAACCTTTTTTATAATGACTGAGAAATCCCCGTGGAAAGGATGACACACAGTTCGAAACTCAATGGATATTGGGTGTGCCCTTCTGCACACATCCACTTAAATACCAGGATTTTGCTTGCAGTAAGGTTTGAATCAGTGATGTGCGCCTAACCAACGCATCATGTGCTTAGCTCTTACCGCTAGATCAAAGCCCTGGGGTCTACTACCTGAGATGTATCTTGAAAATTTAATAACTCAAACATCTTGTACCCATAACAACTAAACAAATTAGATTGATGGGAAGCAGAGAGCATAGACCTTTTGGTCTGAAACAACAAAGCCTACCAACATATAATACACAGAAAAAAAGAGTTGAGCCTTGATCACAGTCTGGAAAGTCTTATTTGCAGATTGATCAATATGTTTATCTATATAACACTATTTCATTGTTGATCAATGAATTGGATTCCATGTCTAACCATTTTCGGAGGAAGTGCATTAGTATGAAAGAGCTTTTATGTTGTAGTGTACATTATTTTCCAGGTACGTAGCCTTTTTTCTTGTATCAAGTCACGCCCCGCAACTGATGGTGATGGTTCTGCCCATAATGTCGAGTTTGCTGGTGGAAATGTGTGCCTTATTACTACAAAAGAAAGCTGGGATCAGAAGTTGGCAGAAGCAAATAAAGAGGGCAAAATTGTGAGAATCATTACTTCTCTCTCTCTCCCCCTGCCATGTTATACATGTGTCTCTGTGTATGTTGTATGAGAAATTTTTATTAAATGGCCAATCAATTACTAGAGGAAACTTGAAATGCATCCGTTTTATTCCATAAGTTGAATAAACTTAAGTTTTTAAATTTTTTTCTTGATTACATAAAAAACAAACTTTTATGTAGACCTTTATTGGGAAAATGTGTTTTTGCATTGGTGATAGACTCAAGCATTTGGTACTTGATTGAGGAATAGAAGCAGATTCTAATTGCACTATGCAAAATGTACATTTGGCCACTAAAGACTGATATCAGCAATCAGATTGTGGCCCTACTGTTTGGGGCCAGACTTTGTGAAACTTTCAACTTTGCACACTTCTCATAAATTTGTATTTTGGGACTTTGAGAAGACATAAAGATCTTTTTTGACAAATGATAAAGATCTAACTCTCCCTTGCTCTAAATCTTCTCTTTGACTCACCAAAGAGCTTCCATCGTTGACAAGATACCAATCAGTACCATACTAGCAATTCCCTCTAATACTAGCTTTTTTCTTTTGACGGTTCCTTATTTATCTTTGGTGGGTGGCTGAAATTTATTGAGATTGTGTTGGTGTTGACGTTTTAGGAGAATGGAGGGGTTTTGGTTGCATCATTATAAGTAAATTCATCTAAAAAATTTCAGTTGGTGGACTTTTGATGG
>JACEIK010002172.1:160593-227139 GCA_018107945.1 Datura stramonium | reverse complement strand
ATGACACCTTATGGCCAAGGATGATACCCTCCTTGACTAAAAAATGACATTTCTCCCAGTTGAGCACAAGGTTAGAGTCTTCACATCGAGCTAGCACCCTCTCAAGATTCTGTAAACATGTAGCAAACAAATTACCGAGAACAGAAAAATCATCCATAAATACCTCGACAAAATATTCCACCATATCGTGAAATATCGCCATCGCGCATATCTGGAATGTGGCTGGTGCATTGCATAGACCAAATGGCATCTTCCTGAAATCATATGTCCCATAAGGACATGCAAAAGTGGTCTTCTCCTGATCCTCCGGTGCTATGACTATTTGGTTATAGCCAGAATATCCATCAAGGAAACAATAATATTCTTGACCTGCTAACCTGTCCAATATCTGATCAATAAATGGGATAGGATAATGATCTTTCCTCATGGCCTCATTGAGCTTTCTGTAATCCATGCAAATTCGCCAGCCTGTGACTGTGCGTGTGGGAATCAACTCATTCTTTTCTTTGGTGACCATGGTCATCCCTCCTTTCTTTGGGACACACTGAATGGGACTGACCCATTCACTATCTGAAATGGGATATACCACACCTGCATCCAGCCACTTGATCACTTCCTTCCTAACTACATCCTTCATCACCAGATTCAACCTCCGCTGATGTTGTACAGTTGGCTTTGATCCTTCTTCCATAAAAATTCTGTGTGTGCAAAAAGCTGGATTAATTCCTCTAATGTCCGACATCTGCCAACCCATTGCTTTCTTCCGCCTCTTGAGGACCACCAAAGCATCTCTCACTTGTGCCTCTATCAGTTTTGTGGAAATGACGACTGGCAAGGTGTCATCTTCCCCCAAAAATACATACTTCAGATATGGAGGCAATGTCTTCAACTCCAATTTTGGTGCCCCTTAATTGATGGTTTTGGCAATGGTTCCAAGGACCTCATCAATGGCTGAAACTCTTGCTTCCTGGGAAACCATTTTGGTTCGTTCAGCATCTGCACCATCTCATACATAGCCCTGTCTAAGAAATGATCGGAGCCCATCAAAGGTCTCTCCAATGGGTCCTGAGAGTCAACAATTTGAAGAATTGCTTCCTGATTTAGCACATTGATCGCTGATAGCTCCTCATAAATGGCTGGAAGCTTCATGGCCTTGTACACATCAAAAACCTCTACTTTATCATGCGCTCGCATGGTTAGCTGCCCAACAACCACATCAATCAACGGTCGCCCGATTTCCAAGAAAGGACGTCCCAAAATAAATGGGACTTCTGCATCCGGCTCGAAATCCAAGATAATAAAATCCACCGGGAAAATGAGGGAGCCCACTTGCACTAGACCACATCAATCAAATCTGCCGCCCGATTTCCAAGAAGGGACGCCCCAAAATAAATGGGACTTCGCATCCCGCCGAAATCCAAGATAATAAAATCCACCGGAAATGAGGGAGCCCACTTGCACTAGCACATCCTCCACACATCTTGTCCGGCTAAAGAACGGTCACCCAGCCGTTAATCATCAGCGCAGCTGGTCTAGGCTGCCCATCCCCAACTTCTTGAACACCGATGCTCCAAGATCAAGTTTATGCTTGCTCCACATCACATAATCCGCGTAGCTCGAATACTTTGCCCGATTGTGATCTGAATGGTAAAGCTCCCGTGACTTTGAGCTTTGTCGGCAACCTGATCTGTATCCGGAAGTGCACTCCTCCGCAAGCGCCACCGTAGCATACTCCGTCAATTTGCTTTTGTTTGCTACGATGTCCTTTGATATACTTTTCATATTTCGGCACTCCCCCCAAAACATCAACCAAAGGTAAATTAATGTGTACCTGTTTCAGCACCTCCATGAACTTGTTAAAGCAAGCTTCTTCCTTGTGCTTTCTTAATCTTTGAGGGAATGGGGTGGTGGTCTTTCTATCTCAGCCTTCCTTTTCCTCCTCACATCATTATGTTCCCCCATCTTTTTCCACTGCTTCCATTGCCGAGGTGGTCTTTCCGTTCCAATTCCTGTTGTAGTCCACCTCTGTGGTCACCGTACTGACCTCGTTTGGGATTTGGGCCGCATCACTTTAGTCCTCCTCTCGGGCTCCGGTGTTTCAGCCCAGCCTAATTTTCCAAACTCGGTACTCCAACGCCTTGTAGCTAACTCGTTGATTTTTCTCATGTAAACTGCTAATTTCACATAATCAACTCCGCATTTGCGCTTGGTTAGCTATATTGTTTTGAACATGTCCTCAATGTTGTTGGGTGGTGGAGGAGGTGCATTGTTTCCTCTATATTGAGATCGAAAATTCTCACGCCCCCTTGATTTCTATGCACGCCCCGATTCGAACTCGTCCTTGATGGCTATTGTTACCCCAAGAGAAATTTGGATGATTCCTCCAATTTGAGTTGTAATTGTTGCCATATTGTTGATTATTATTCCTTTGGATGTTCCCAACAAAATGTACCGACCGATTGGCACCACAACACTCGCCTGAGTGTTCATTACTCCCACATACTTCACACCATACCGATGAACTACATTGATCGGGGCTTGTGCTGATTCAAGCTCATATCACAAGGGGTGTTAAGTTGATTTTGCAACACGCCTATCTCAAGGTGCAGCGATAGCTGTAAACCATCCACCTCAAAGACTCTTGCCGCTTTCCTTGTTCCTCCCTCGTGATGAGTCCGCATTCAACTCGGGATTTCCCGCAGGAAATACGATTTAACAAAGTATAAACCTCCTCATGTTCTTTCCAATGCCCGCCCCCACCGCCGAGTCTAACAAAATTTTTTTGTACATGTGGTTCAAACCCTCAATGAATGTATGCACCAACACATCATTAGACTGTGATGACGAGGACAATCCCTTAACATTAATTTGAACCTCTCCCAAGGTTGGTACAGGTTCTCACCCTCTCTTTGTTTGAAACTTAGAATCGACTTCTAAGTCCGGTTGTCTTCCTGACATGGAAAGAATCGTATCGAAAACTTTCTTGCAAGATCATCCCAAGTAGTGATAGAGTTAGGGTGGTTCAACTTTCAACCACCTCTTGCCTCCCCCAATAATCCAGAATGGAATAATGTAGTTCACATAGCCTGGACATACCCAATGGGAACGTGTTGTCACTTATCTCTAAAAATTTTTGAGATGTTGCTGTGATCTTCATGAGGAAGACCCGTGAATTGCCCGCTGGTGTGCAACAACCGCACCATATTCTGTTTTAAGCCGAACCTCCTCCCGGCTCTCCTCGTCCGCAATACTAGATGTAACATTGTTTGCATGTGGAATTGCAACTTCGCTGACCGGCCTTGTCGCCATCTCCTGCACTAAACCTCCGCCCTCACAAGTGGTGGATTCTCGTTGTTGCCCACTGCTCACCTAGCAATCGGCAGCCTTCTTCTCTAGAGCTTCCCCTTCTTTGGCGATGAAATTGTATCTCTGCTCTGTAAATGAATCCACCAACTCCTTATCTCTTGCCAGCGTTCGTAAGAATTCAATACCGGCAAGAGAAAGGCTAAAATCAAGTTATCAACACATATATTGAATTTGTAAACTAACACTAAGAAAATAAATTTACTAACCTGCCAAATTTCTAAGAATCTACATTTCTCAAAAACTTGTTCGACCGAAACTACACGCAAGTGCACGCGGTCGTACAGTAAAATGGCTTATTTCAAGCCAAGTATCGATCCCATGTGACTTAACTACTAGACACTAACTTAAGCGTTAGTGAACGATATATCTCTATGAATGCAAAACCAAATAAATAATGTTTTATGAGTTAAAATTTACTACGAGTGAGAATCTAAGTCAAGATTATAATTGAGTCTCGAACAATAGCAATGAACAAGCCGAGGTTAAGACAAACATGGACACGTAATTTATTAATTCAATTAAGCTAATCTTCTCTTCGGTTGCTAGTCGCACTAATTGCCTATGGATTGGATCCTTCGACTCCAATCCAATTTAAGAATCATGAGACCTTATTCTACATTTCTGTGATATAAGAATTTAATGCTCTAGCCATACATAACCGATTCCGTAATTGACTAATAAGACTTTCGTGACATATTTCTATTCGAATGTAAATCTTTTCTCACTTTACAGCTAAGAAAAGATCATATCCTACCAATCTACCTCTGTCCACCTTCCTTCTCTTTTCAAAATCAAAATTGGATTTATAGATATACATTAACATTGGCCAAACATTAATGCAATAAAAACAAGAATTGGATAGAAAAAACCATTGAAGAAAAGATGAAATCGAAATGATCAACAATTACATTCCTTTACAATTATCCTTACTCCGGCTAGCAGGAATTAGCCACTCATTTTTTGGATTAAATATCTTCAAATAAGTAGAATTCATACAATCAATTGAAATTAAAGAAAGAGGAAGAGGATAACCCTAGAATTTTCGTCCTCTCAATCAAGCCGCAACTCCACATTCTTTCTCAACAAAGTCGAATGTTTAAAATAAAAACCTAAGTGTGCTATTTATACTATTGAGAATTTTTCCCGAATAAATAGCAACGAAATTTTATCTCTCAGCCAAGCATGTGCCTCACAACACAAGAGAATTACCCCATTTGCCATCATACGATTTCCAGCACTACATGTGTGGGTATGAATACTTCGCTCTCTCCCAAAGAATTCACATGCATCATATCATGAACCATAGGCTTGCCTCTAGTGGTTTACTCCACTAATATAAGGACGCGTGATGTAAGCACGCGTAGGACTTAATGGGTTGTAATGTAAGATAAGGAACTAGTAAATACTTGGCTAACAAATAATAGCAACTAGCTTCCCTAAGCGCTTTTCAATACATCCAACCTTCATTACGAGCATTGCTTCCTCCTTCATCCTCTCATTCTTGAATTTTCTTCCTTGTTTTTGTTCCCATTTCTCTAAGCACACTCGACTTACTAGCAAAAAGTAGTTATGCATCTTATTTTTTTTCCTCATTCATGGATTTTCTTACTATCTACTATTAATTAATAAATTTCAACAAGTGCACCTTTGACCTTTTCTTTAGCTCACAACTTCCGCTTCCTTCCGTTTCACAATTCTCACTCCTTTACACTGTGGGAAAATTGTTTTCTTGAGCGCTTAAGAGTTTTGGATCAAATTCACGGCTAATGAAAAGAAGGGATTAAGTTCGGTTTGTACCTTTCAAAGAAAAATAGGCTAAAGGCTCAATGGGGCTAACTAGATGTACATTCAAGGTAGGTATGATAAGGGAAAACTTTAAGTTTATTCAAAGAAATGGCTAACATCCTTTCCTACAATCCACATCCTTCATTTCGTTTTACTACACACACAATTTAAAAAGTTCTGTGACACTTCACAATAGCATGGAATAGTCGAAACGAAACCTCACCTCACACTTCATTGCACATGCTCAACTCAAGCACATATTCGTTGCATCGTCAATCAACTAATTACAAGAATTCACTATTAAGCTCGATCACACCGAATCGAACCCCTATGGCCTAGTATCTCAACATGTTTAACACATTTGCATGCTTTCATATGAATCACACTTGCATCATTATATCATCAACAACACGTAACAAGAATTCCGATCCATTAAGTAGCTATACGTTTGGGAAATAAACAAAAGAAAAAGAAAAGAAAGAAAAAACTACTCCTATCGACTACATTTCCCTTTAGACTCCGGCCGTCATCCATCCATCATACTAATAGCCGCTATCTATGACTCGCGTTTCAATTGGACTATTCTCGATAAAGCACCGAAAAAACTAAGCAAAACCCAACATAAAAATTCAACAAAAATTCGATAGAAAAGATAAAAATATAATTTAAGGTAAATATTTACACATCACACACAAATGCTACAGCCAAAAATTCATTACAACACCAAATTAATTACAAAACACAAAATAGAGCACAAGATCACATTTAAAGTAATAAGCACAACAAACATAACAAAACATAAACAAACAACCGGCACCTAACTACTCCCGCGCTCAAAACTTGTTTGACCGGAAACTACACTAAAGTGCATCACGCCAGATAAGTAGTAAAGTGGCTATTTCAAGCCAAGTATCGATTCCACAGATCTCTAAATTATGTGATAATTAATTTAAATGTCAGTGAATGATATCTCTATGAATGCGCATAACCAAATAAATAATGTTTTTTGAGTTAAAATTTACTAAGTAATGAGAATCTAAGTCAAGATTATAATTTGAGTCTGAACAATAGCAATGAACAAGCAGAGGTTAAGACAAACATGCAGGGATGTAATTTATTAATTCAATTCAGCTAATCTTCCCTTCGATTGCTAGTCGTGAATTGATTGCCTATGGATTGGATCTTTCGACTCCAATCCAATTTAAGAATCATGAGACCTTATTCTACATTTTTGTGATATAAGAATTTAATGCTCTAGCCATACATAACCGATTCCGTAATTGACTAATAAGACTTTTAGATATATTTCTATTCTGAATGTAAATCTTTTCTCAATTTTTACAGCTAAGAATAGATCATATCCTACCACCCACTGGGTCTACCCCTTTCCTTTTCAAAATCAAAATTGATTTCTAGATATACATTAACATTGGCCAAACATTAATGCAAAGAAAAACAAGAATTGATAGAACAAACATATTGAAGAAAGATGAAAACTCTAAAATGCATCAACAATTACATTCTCTACAATTATCCTTACCCTCCGCAAGAAGTGAATTATCCACTCATTTGTGATTAAACATCTTCAAATAAGTAGAATTCGTACAAGCAATTGAAATTACAGAGAAAGAGGAAGAGAAGAACCTTAGAATTTTCGTCCTCTCAACCGCTCGCAACCCAAGTTCTTGCTCAACCAAGTCGAATGTTTAAAATAAACCTAAGGGTGCTATTTATACTATTGAGAATTTTTCCCCGAATAACAAGCAACGGCACGGAGTGTATCACGGAAAGCACTCCCTCCGTTCCATGGGGATATTATCGTGACCCTTATTGAAATCGACTCCCTAGTAATTGCACCTCTACATGACACTCCGCCATCGCGGCCCTTATTTTTGCCACTTTCCCTTGTCAACTTCCACTTCTTGCTTCCAAGTCCTTTCCCGCACTTCACCAATATATATATTAGCTTAAAAAATTTCCTTGTACCTCGCAAAACAACACTAATCATGTTGGTTAGTATAAATTTCACATTTAACTAAGAATCCCATAAGAATGTACACATAACAATTGATAAACAAGTAGAAATTTAAGTATTTGAGTATCACTTGGGCATGCAATTCTTACCAAGATCGTGATACCTGCTCTTAAATCGTAACCTTGCTAGTTAACAATAGTCGATACACATTTTGAGAGTACCGTCCTTCTTCCGCACGAACAACACCGGGAGCACCCTACGAAGAGATGTTGGGCTCCGATGAAACCCCTTATCAACAAAGTCTTAACTTGTTCTTTCAACTCCTGCTTGCCGAGCCATTCTATAAGGAGAAGAGAGATGGGTCGAGGTTTGGAAGAGAAGGTCTATGCCGGCCTATTTTCCGCCAGAGGGACTTCCGGAAGATCTTCGAGAAACACGTCCGGGAATTCGCACAACCGGAACTAACCGGATAGTTAGTTTTCTGAGCCGGGAATCTTTAACCCAAACTAAGTGATAGATGTACCCTTTGAAAATGAGCTTCCTTGCCTTAAGGTAGGAAATAAACCGACCCCTTAGGCATTGAAACACTACCCACCCATTCTAAGACTCGGCTCATTTGGAACTGAAATTTGATGACTCTATTTTTGTGTCAATCGAGGCATAAACTTAATGTAACCAATCCATGCCAAGAATGAGGTCAAAATCGACCATTTCTAGCCTCTACTAGATCAATTGGAATTACATTACTCAACACTAAGATCGGGCGGTTTCTATATACCCACTGGGCTCTAACCGACTCACCAATTAGGGTAGAGACTAAGAATGGTTCTCAGAGGACTGGATTGATTTCAAATCAACAACTACATATGAGTAACATACTGATAAAAGATGGCTCCCCGGATCTAGTAGGCATACACATATAGGTGGAAAAGACATAACATACCTCCATAACCACGCGGTGAGCTACCCCGATCCCGACAGAGGACAAACAATAAAAGCGCTTTGGAATCGATCACTGGGCCATACTCGAAGTATTACCTCGCCGATTCGGATACCGCTGGCCGCCGAAGTGGTAGATTGTGCTTCGTCACAACCACACTCCTTTAGCCCGTGTGACCTAACCGTCCACATCCAAAGCAATCCTCTTTCCTGTGAGACATTCACCTAGATGGGCTCTTACACACTGAGACAATTCTGGGTGGGGCCGGTTGCTGCGCAGACTATGACTTCAGGACTCGAGAGCCGATAGCTGCATTCTTCCGATCTCAAGTGGACGGAAGTAGGGTGCCGGGCTTAGGTGGGTGCTAGAGTCCTTTGTTGTTGTTGTTTCAATAAAGGTACTATGGTGCTCCATAACCGATTTACCCGGCTCTAGCTTGCTTGTTCTCCCGCCTCCATCTTTCAACTTTTCGCCTCAATCAAGGGCATGAATTATGAGGCTAGAGAGGCCAATGTACTTTATAAGTACTCATGTCCGCACTCCCCTTAAGTACAAGGTTTGATACTCCATTGATAAATTTGAGCATGCGAGCCCTGGTCGACTACCATCTTGGAGCATACCTCGACAATCGAGTGAACTCCAACGCATACTCCTCCATGATGTTACCCTACTTAAATTCATGAACATTAATTTACCTTAGCCTCCCCTCAACATCCGGAAAAATCTATTTCAAAATGCTACGGTGAACCCTTCCCACTTCCACCGTACCGGCCGTTTCCTCCCTTACAACTGGGTAGCAGCCGTATCAGCACTCTCCGCGTAACTACCACCTATAATGTGGGGTGATCTTCCGCACTTCATCATAAACTCCTACTGGTTCTCTCCCCACCTTGATCCATGAAAAGAATGGAGTAGTTCATTCTAGTGGAAGTCCCGAACCCTAGCACCGACGTGGACCCATTCTTATTCACCGAAAACACTTGTTGGTTCTCTTGGTTAGTCACCATATGAGCTAGCAGCTGGATTGCCACTTGGAATTTCGTTGAGGACACTCCGGTCGTCCCGAGGGGCCGGTGGAGCCGGTGGGGTAGGTTAGATGGCATTGCCACCCTCCTTCCATTTCCGCATTTTTGAGGCATAGTTTCACTGAAATGAATAGAGCACGGGAGGATATTTCTAGAATTAGACTTCAACGCACAAAAAAAAGAATGAACAAAAGGGAGTTTTCCTAATAACATCTTGTAGCCTCCTGTCATAAGTGTCGCGCACTTCATACCCATGAAAAGGACTCTACTGATGCATCTCTTAGACATCCCAAGATACTCTAAACCTAGTTCTCTATACCAAAGTCACATGACTCGAGTCTACACTCGGACGAGACACCTGCATTTCTGGGTGCCATAAGTGACCCCTAACCCATGGTTTATCATTACATCGGTAAATTGAGTAAACATGTTGCCATCATAAAATAATAAAGTAATCAATACTACCGAAAGTAAACATGATTGGAAACAATGCTAAACAACTATGTCTCGAAAGACAACTACTAACCGATGAGTTGTCGGGACAAGCCCCCGCCTAACTCTAAAATATGATTGAAAGAAACTAAATGAAAGGCAAATATCATCCTCAGATGAGGATTCACCAACTAGTGTTGCCGCTGAAATCATCGGGGAAACTACTAACGATGTTGGGACCGAGAACTGCGCCCGTATCATAATACGATATAGCATGAAAAAATGATCTTGAATGTAATGAGTAAGTGAGAGATACAATAAGCATGAAAAAATGATCTTGGGCATAATTACGTGCCCAAGTACTATTTTATATCTTAATTTATCCATGTTTTTTAGTTTAATTGATTATATTCTCATGTGAATTTAGTTGTTTTTATGCATGAAATAACCAACATGATTAGTCTTTGTTTCATAGATGTAAAATGCTTAGAGGGACTAACTATGATGGTTAAATCTTGACTAAGAATCTTGAATAAAAGGAAAAAAGAGTTGCATGATGTCGCACAAGTGTATGCATATATCGAGCCACACAACATCCCACACAAGACGGGCAAAAGACACCGAGCACCGTGCCACATCAAGGAAGCGCGTTCAGCAAAGCCAAGGTGCCTAATACTCCGCACGCGCTGTGCATGCCAATCTAGTGAAGTCGCACGATAAGCCCAGTAACGCCTGTCAAGCCCGCAAGCAGCGCATACAAATAGACCCGTTAGTGTTATCGCCAACAACATGCCAAATATAGTAGCCGCACGCACACTTTCCGTGTCACTGCAGGCACCGCGATGGATGGAATAAGGATACCTGGTGGAAGTTCTCACGCCATTTTCAAAATTTCATTTACTATAATTAAAATCACTTGTTTATATTTTCATTATCACGAAATATTTTCTTGAAGAACGTAGAGGGAGCTAAGGGATAACGAAGGAAACTCTACCTATGGTTCAAAAGCTTTCATTCTCTTTTTACCATTTTTTGTAAGTTCTTTACTTTAAACATGATTTTAAGTTATTGTATGAACATTAGTGGCTAAAACCCTTCCTCTAGTTTGAGGCCACATGATATGAATGGCAATTGCTTGATTTTCATCTTTGGTTTGAGTTTTAGTTGTTGTTTTGTCTTATATTCTTAATCAATGTTATCTTTATGCTTAATCACCATGAAACAAACATGTTAAACTTAGGAAAAGCTCGAAAGAGTAACCCTAGGTTAGAACAAAAGAATGCAGGGATAAACTTCTTGTCTTTACGATAGATTCATGGTTAGATAGCAATTATACCTAATTATCCTTGCTTCGTTAATAAAACGGGCAATAGCTAGACAATTAACCGAGAATTGTCACATCACCGCCCGTAGAAGTAGTTGTGAAGCTAAGTTAGTTAAATGGTTAGAGGTACCAAAGTCCCAAATCAAGAGAATAAACCCCGTAGACCACATCTACGTTGTTAATCACTCACGAATTAGGACGTCACATCCCCGCCAATGATGTAGGTGTGAGAGTGGTTTGTTGTGTTTAGAAGGCTCGAGAGACCATGAATATTGTATATTAACTCGTGAGACAACAACTAAATTCTATATACTCAACCATTTTGAATTGTAGCATTGTATGATTGTCGCCCTTAACTCTAGATTCTTCTTATTTTCAATGTTTCCCACTATTTTGTGATCATCACTTAGATTTAGTTTAAACAACCAAAATCTCTAAAATCAACACTTGTGAGCAATTAACACTTGAACTTTAATATTTGCTTATATTGTCCACCCCCGTGGTTCAAGATCCGTCTCTAAAAGAGCCATTGTATTACTTCTACGACCGTACGCTGCGCGTGCGCCGGGGCGCAACAAGTTTTTTTGGCGCCATTGTCAATCTGTACCAGTGAATTTCTTGTTTTTGTAAGTTAATGTAGAATTTTTCCAAGTGTTGAAAAAAAAATTATTTTTGGGGATGATTTATTTTATTTTATTTTATTGGCTTGATATCGTTCTCACATGACATCATGGAACACAAATTGGTTGAATTATATACCATATTTTGGTGAGTCCTTTCTAAATAAGGAGGACTCACTTATGGCAACATTGTCCTACATTCAATATATGTGGTGGTCGCTCGCCATTACGAGTGGTTGTCCAAATTCTTATGCCCTTCCCCAAGCCCCTACAATGATCGTTCGTTGTTTTTGATGAGTATAGAATGATGAAAAGGGGAGGACTTGGAACACCAAGCTCAAATAGCAAACATGTTAAAAAAGGTCCTTAGCAAACAGAAGTGATGAGGGAGCATATGGAAGTAATGGGGTTTCAAACTAAGGAAACTAGAGATGCCCCCTAGAAATGATAAGAGCCACGCTCACGGAGTTGATGACTGAGGTCAAGTTTGTGTAGATTTTGCAAGTAAATCTGCCTTGTGACAATACTCAAGAGAGGGAGTGCAAGGGAGAAGAAAATGGTGAATTCTTGGAACAAGCTCAATAGTTAGAAGCTCCCGAGAGTCTCTGTGATGGTATCACACATATGGCCAACTACCATGAAGGAGAAATAGATTTCAAACCATTTGACGCCATGTGGAGTAAGATGTTGACGGGAGAAGGTATACACAAGTAAGGAGGTCGCACAATGCGCTTTCAAAGAGGTGGTATTGTACCCCACTTAAAGTATTTCTCAACATTAATATGGTTGACAACCTAGAAATAGAGTCTTCCAAGTTTGCAGAAGGTCTGTGGAGGAGAACAAGTCCCGTATATTCTAAAATTTGTCATTTTGAGAGACAAAATGACTTCAATTACGTAAAGGACAATAAGTGTAATACCTCGTAAGTGCCTAAGATTAGACCGGGATTAAAAATGGGAGTTGGATGAAATTGGGAAAAATCCTACGTAACTGGATTGACGACCCGACGTCATCCAACCAACACCCATGAGAAGCAAACCAGCGAGAAGTAACGGTCGTGGGTCACTACCGTGGGAAAGAATTCTTACAATTTCCAGTCGATATAATGGAAGAAAACCCTAACTTGGAGGAAGTAACGAGTCATGGTGAGGCTCGTGGGAAGGACTAGTACTAGAGACTTGTGCTGAGGAAACTACTGACGTATACAACAACCCATCATTTGAAGCAATGACTCGCCCCGTCGAGTCATGGGAAGGAATCTGGGGTAACAATGAGGCATTGATCCAATGTTTGATACCATGAGTCGTGGGTATCTTGTAACGACTGTGGGAATTGTCCGTTGGTTCACCCAATGCAGATTTTTAGGGATTTCCCACATGGGCATTTTTGTCATTTCTAAGTCCTAGGGGTCCTAAACTACGTTTAATGCTCAAAAAATCAGTGTTTATTGAGGGTAAACCCACCTCTAGTCTTATTTATTTTCATGCATGCAAAGTTAAGGGATTGAGGAGGTGATCAAGCTTGTTCTTCAAGGTTTTCTTCAAATTTTCCATAGGGCTTCCAAGGAGTGGTGAGATTGATTTTCCCTGTATTAGTGTTATGAATGGCTGAATCCTTTCACACCCATGACCAATCCTCACTTCATGAAATTTCCCGTTCCAAATTCTATGGGTTTTTACCCAATACATGAAATTCCCGATCTCTCTACATAGGCTTGATCTAATTGTGTTACTATTATTGAATTACAAATTATAGGCAAGTTTTTGTGTTGTTTTCATTAAATATCATGTTTCATGTTTTATAAATTAAAATGCCCATTTATGAAAAGTTCATTAAAGTCATGGTTTATGATGAATGTTCATGTATGATGTATTATTTATTATGAAAATCATGTTTTCAAGTTACCCATGTTTATAATTCCATTTTTAAGCGAATTAAGTATTTTCAAGTTTGTTAAATTATTGGGCAATGCCCACATGTTCAAGGATGATTTACGATTATGAAATGGATCTCACGATTTATAGATTTATGATCTTGGCCGACTAAAGAGCCTTGATTCTGGCTAATCATATATTTAATGGGGATAAATGATGAAAATGTTTATTTGTCCATGAATCTCAAATTTAATGATGTTATTGATTTACGCACTGAGCCTAATGTGCATGTTTGTGGGAGTACAAAGAGCCTAGCACCGAGCACCCTAAGATTCGGGGCATGACTACACCGTGTCTCATAACTATGTGCCACCGTAGGTTTATAATGATACATTACAATGTTAATTATCCCCTCTTTCATGATATCACATAATTCACGCCCTCGCCTTGCAAGCTGTGGGCGACTCATCCCACTTGAGTGAGATAGTTGGGGCATTATGTGTACTGCACCATGATGGTTTCCTGCTATGACGAGTCCTCCCATTGTTCCACATGTTTTATGTGTTGTTATGTTTATGTATCTAGCTCAAGTGATGATTTAATGAAGTTTCTCTTATGGCTATGATAATGAATGATTTAAGAATGATTTAAAACTCGAGCCTTATGCGTTATCTTGGCGATATTTATGATAAGAATTTTGTCCCTTTCTATCATTTATGAGCTTTTGTGTATTTAAATGTTTGCTTTACGCATCTTGCATACTCGGTACATTCCACGCATCGACCGCATACTCTATGCCGTATCGTTTTATGATACAGTACCCGATTCTTCGATCCAACACTCGCGCAGCCCATCTCGTAGATTAGCATCCATATTCGCGAGTCCTCATTCTCCTGGGACCATATGTTTCCAAATACCGATGTTCTCTTTTAGTTTTCAATTTTTTGCCGAAAGGTTGGGGATGATATCCCACCAACCCATCTGATACGATAGAGGCTTTCGGACTATATGTAGTAATTTCCGCTGTTACATATATAATACTTACCGCTATTATGACATGCCATGTTATAAGCCGATATTTCCTCTATATCATTATGTTAAGTATTCCGCTTTAAATGATATGGAGTTAGATGAATTTTCATGCCATGGGTCAACTTGGAGTGTCTCTCGGGATCCTTGTCCAAGGTTACGATCCGAGTGTACATTCGAGTCCATGACAAACTTGGTATTAGAGCCATAGGTTGGAAGTGTCATGGGTGTCCAAAGCCACGTTGGCAGTAGGGCCTTTTCATGGGTGTGAAGAACACCACACCTATGATAAGAGGTTACGAGATTTTAGGAAATGTTCCTTCTTTTATGATCCAGTCGTGCGATAAAATGTCTCTATCCTTCTAAAACATGCTATTCGTGATTGCAGAATCATGTCTCCCTAAAGAATGAATGGCAGAGGAAGTGAAAAGAGACGGCCACCCAGGATGGCAATCTGCACGGGCACCAACAAAGCCCCACCAATTCGTATTCTAGGCACCAAAGCCGCGCTTACCCATGCTGAGTTTTGGGCAATCATTTTGATGCTTGCGCGGGCCTTGACTCACAAAGTCAATCAGCGTGTGGTTGCGCATGTTCCTCAAAATGGCAATGCAACTAAGGGTTCTAGTTCTGGGACTTTTTGAGAATGAACCCGCTAGAGTTCCTTGGGTCAAAAGTAGATGAGGACTTGCATGAGTTCCTAGATGAGATTGTGAAGATCACCCAAGTCATGGGGGTGAATGGAGTTGAGTGTGCGTAGTTTGCCTCGTACTCAGTTGAAAGGGGTTGAACACATCCGGTTTCGCGAATGGAAAGATAAATAGGACCATCACTGGGCAGGCCCGATCACTTGGGAGGAGTTCCATGTTTCATTCTTGATCAATTCTTCCCTCATGAGATGAGGGATTCAAGGCACCGAGTTCGTAATCAGAGTAGGGGAGGATGACGCAGCAGAGTATACTGAAGTTTACTCGTTGTGAAAAAGTATTCCCGTGAGTTAGTGATTGATCGAGGCGTAGGTGAGCCGATTTGTTCTGGGGCCGCGGGCTATTTTGACAAAGATTGCAGGATCGCTATGCCCACCAAGACATGGATTTTCCTCGGATAGTTTTATGGTACGCCTAGCAAATAGAGGCGGCTCATACAAGGGAGAGAGGCCAAAATGTCCCGAAAAGATAGCCAGGCTGGTTTACTTCATCGAGGTTCGATGGTGGTCACCGCCTCGTCAAAGAGGTCACTAGATCCAAAACCATTATTAGCTAGCTTTCCATCTAGACCCAAGGGTGATCAGAGGAGTGAGGCTTTAAGATCAAGGGACCATAGGGGCACATAGGTAGAGCACACCTTTCCAAACATGGAGTTGTCGCAAAGAGTCATGCCTGGGAGTGCTTGCTTGCCTGTTATTTTCTATGGGTGTGATAGATCGCCGACATGCGCGAGCGTGTCCATTTTCTAGGTAGATGATATTAGAGGTCGCGCACAAACTATGTGTCAGCAAGTAAGCCCAACATGTTCACTGCAGGGGGCATCTACTAGGGGGTGTAGCGACAACGCCAAAATAGATTCTATGCCCTCGCTCACGTCAGAGCATGTGAGACTTCACGTGATGTGGTTACTGGTACGTTAGGAGTGTTTCACCTTGATGCTTATGCTTTGTTAGATCTAGGCTACCTTGTCTTTGTAACACCTTATATTGCTAGTAACTTTGGAGTTAGTCCCAAATTATGTTAGAGCCATTTTCAGTTTCTAGTCTTGTTGGGGATTCGGCTGTAGCTAGGCGGGTGTATGTAAGATATTTTATCACCATATTGCATAAAGTCATCTTCGCAAACCTTGTAGAGTTAGCCATGACTCCACTTTGATATTATTCTAGGCATGGATTGGTCAGATGCATGTTATGATTCGCACCAGGAACCCGTGCGGTGGAGTTCCGCCTTCCGAGTGAGTCGGCCTTAGAGTGGAAGAGTAGTTCGGTCGTTCTCGTAGGTCATTTTTTCCCTATCTTAAGGACAGGAAGATGATTTCCAAGGGTTGTATTTATCATCTAATTAGGTTAAGGATGTTTGAAATCCGAGACCCCGACTATCTAGTCAAGGTTGTGCGTGAATACTCGAAGTATTCCTCGATGACTTACCGGGTGTTCCTCCCGAGAGAAAATTGATTTTTTGGTATTGACCTTCTTCCCACACGCAGCCTACATCTATCACTCCTTGCCAGATGGCTCCATTGAAGCAAAAGAGTCAAGGAGTGGCTTGGAAGGACTCCGTAGATAACGGTTTTTTTAGACCAAGCAAGTCTCCATGGGGTGCACCGCCTTATTTTGTTCGAAAGAAGGATGGTTCCCTTCGGCTGTGCATTGATTATAGGCAATTGAACAAAGTCACAATCAGAAAATGTATCCTCTGCCAAGGTTGATGATTTATTTTACCAACTTCACTAGTACAAGTGCTGAGATAGATCTCGTGATCCGGTACCACGCCTCGTAGTTTGGGAGAGCGACATCCCGAAGATAGCCTTCAAGACGCGTATGATCATTAGTTTGTAGTTATGTATTTTGGACTAACAAATGCTCCTGCAACTTTTATGGACTTGATGAACAAGGTGTTCAAGCCATACCTGGACATGTTCGTGATTGTATTTATTGATGACATCTTGATATACTCTCGGAACAAGGAGGAGCGTGCCGCTTATTTGAGGGTGGTGCGCGATTCTCAAGGATCGCCAATTATATGCTAAATTCGGAAGTGTGAGTTTTGGGTTGGACTTGGTGTTTTTGGGGCCATGTGGTATCAAGTGAGGGCATATAGTAGACTCTCGAAAATAGAAGTGGTGAAGGATTGCCTTACCGGTGAATCCTTCCGATATCCGTAGAGCTTTATGGGTTTAGCTACTAATTGGAGACTCATTGAAGTTTTCTCATCTATTGCAGCTAACCTTGACCAAATTGGACCCAAAAGAAGGTAAAATTCCAATGGGCGGAGGCTTGTGAGAAGAGCTTCCAAGAGTTAAAGACTCGACTTACTTCAAGACCTATGATAACTCTACCGGAGGGTACCGATGGTTCGTGGTGTATTGTGATGCTTCAAGGATCTCACTTGGGCGTGTACTGATGCAAACATGAGAAAGTTATAGCATATGCCTCCCGTACAACGAAAAGTTAATGCGAAGAATTATTGCACTCCATGATCTTCAATTGGTCATGTGTTATTCGCCTTGAAGATATGGCAACATTATTTGTATAGGGTCCATTTGGATTTGTTCACAGACCATAAGAGCTTACATTATGTTTACTCGAAGTATCTCACCTCGACAAAGGAGGTGGTTGAGTTACTCAAGGACTACGAAACAGCGTGCTATACCATCCGTGCAAGGCTAATGTAGTAGCAGACACACTTAATACACTCTCTATTGAGAGTGTGTCTCATGTGATGAAGGAAAGAAGGAGGTGATGAAGGATGTGCACGACTCAAGGTTGGGAGTTAGGTTGGTTGACTCGACCAATGGCGGTGTTGTAGTTCAAAATAGATAAGAATCGTCCTTGGTGATCATGTAAAAGCTAGACAAGACGAGGACCCAATTTTGGTAAATTTGAAGGAATCTGCTCAAAATCGAAGGTAGAGATCTTCTCCAAAGGGGGAGATGGTGTGCTTAGGAACTAGGCCGCCTATGCATTCCGTATGTAGACGATTTGAGGAGACGAATATTGCATGAGTCTTATGGATCTACGTATTTTTTCCATCCAGGTGCTACCAAGATGTACCGTGACTTATGGAAAATCTACTGGTGGAATGGCATGAAGAAGGATACAGCGTAATTTGTGGCTAATCATTCAAACTTGCCAACAAGTGAAAGTCGAGAATTAGTGACTCGAGGTGTGCTTCGTGATATCGCATTCCTACTTGGAAGTGGGAAGAAATTAATATGGATTTCATCATAGGTTTACCTCGTACTCGCCGACAAAGATGACTCATTTGGGTTATGGTAGATAGTTTGACCAAGGCCGCCTCACTTTCTACCGGTCAAAACCACGGATTCGCAAGATTATGCCAAACTATAATCCGGGAGCTACTTTGCCGTAATGGAGTGCCCTTATCCATCATTACAAAACAGGGTACCTAATTTTCCTCTCAATTATGGAAGTCATTTCAAAAGGAGCTTGGTACTCAAGTTAAGCTCAATACGCATTTCACCCACAACGGGATGTACCAAGAGGAGTCAAGGGTATCTCCCATGAAGTGGGGTAATGCTGGCTTGGAAAAGAAAGGAAAACTCATCCCCCATTATGTTGGCCCCGTACCGGATAGTGAGACGGCTTGGCAAGGTGGCATATGAAATTGAGTTTCCTCGTTAATTAACTTATGTGCATCCTGTTTTCCATGTGTCGCTCTAAAGAAGTGTTTGGGGGATTCAATGCTGTCCTTGCTGACGTATTGGTGTGAAAGACATCCTTGGGCTATGAGTGAGGTCCCTAAGTGGAAATATTGGATCATGTTCAAATTCTAAGGAACAAGGAAGTAGCTTCGCTTAAAGCTGCTATGGAGGAATCAACATGTTGAGGAGCTACGTAGGAAGTCGAAGCGGATATGATGGCTAGATACTCCATTATTTATTCTCTACCACCAATTCCACTGGTATTAGTTTTTTCCCTAAAACTCATTTAGTTTTCATGTTCAATTCATCTGCTCAAGTTTCTTTTTATGTATTGGATGTGTGTGTGAACTGTGAATTGGCTTCAAATTTATGTAGTTTGAAATGGATATAGTCATTCCGTTAGTTTTCGGTTTAATGACGCATTTGAATATAATGATTGCATTTCTTTGTTTTTTGTATGTTTCCACATTCGAGGATGAATGTTCCCAAGGGGGAGAGATATTGTAATACCCTCAAAAATGCCTAAGATTAAAGATGGGATTTATAATTAGGAGTTGGTCAAATTTAAAAACCTTACGTAATCTGACGACCCAATGGATCGTAGTCCAACCAACGACCCGTTAGGAAGAAGTCGCGGAGAAGTAACTGGTCAGTGGGTCACCGTCAGGGAAAGAATGCTTATAATTTCCAATCCCACATAATGGAGGCAAACCACGACTGCTGAGGAAGTAACGAGTCGTGGTGAGGCTCGTGGGAAGGACTAGTACTAGACTTGAAGAGGAAACCATGGACTCATACAATGCATCTATCATTTGAAGCAAATGACTAGTCTTGTCATGTCGTGAAAAGGAATCTGAAAGTGTGAAATGAGGCAATGGATTCTAACGCTCGATACCACGAGTCGTTGTATCATGTAACGACTCATGGAGTTTTGGTTCACTCTAGTGAAATTTTTTCAGATTTTATTAAGGGCATTTTCTTCATTCTAAAGTTCTAAGTGTCCTTAACTAAGTCATTTAAGGATCGAAAATCGCTTTTTATTGAGGGTAAACCCACCCTAGGATTATTCATTTTCATGCATGCAAAGTTAAGGGATTGAGGAGGTGATCAAGCTTGTTCTTCAAGGTTTTCTTCAAAATTTCCATTGGGCTTTCTAGAGTGGCGAGATTTCGATTTTCCCAAGTATGTAGAGTTATGGATGGGTGAATCCTTTCACTCCCATTCCCATCCCTTTCAATTCATGAAATTTTCTGTCTAAATTTATGGGGGTTTACCCAATGCATGAAATTTCTATCTCTCTACATGGGCTTGATCTAATTGAGTTACTATTATTGAATTACGAATTATGGGCAAGTTTTATGTTGTTTTTCATTAAAAATCATGTTTCAAGTTTTACAAATTAAAATGCCCATATATGAAAAGTTTATGAAAGTCAAGGTTTATGATGAATGTTCATGTATGATGTATTATTGATTATGAAAAGCATGTTTCCAAGTTACCCATTTTTTATAATCATGTTTTTCAATGAATTGAGTATTTTCAAGCATGTTAACGTATCGGGCAATGCCCACATATTCGGGCGATAATTTATGATTTATGAAATGGATCTCATGATTTATCGATTTATGATGTTTGCCGACTAAAGGGCCCTTGATTCTTGGATAATCATGTATTTAATGGGGATCAATGATGAAAATGTTTATTTGGCCATGAATCTCAATGAATGATGTTAAGTGGATTTACATACGAGCCTAAGGTGCATGTTTTTTGACCGTGCCTAGCACCGAGCAGCTCGTTCAAAGGGCTATGCCGGTGTCTCATAGCTACGTGTCACTGTAGGTTTATAATGATACATTACAATGTTAATAATCCCCTCTTTCGTGATATCACATAATGCACTCCCTTCACCGCTGCCGTGGGTGACTCGCTCACTCGAGCGAGATAGTCAGTATCTGCTGTAAGTCTCTATCATGATGGTGTCAGATATGATGAGTCCTCCCATTGTTTTGCATGTTTTATGCCTTGTTATGTTTATGTATTTGGCTCAGATTTTATGAATTTTCTTATAACTATGATAATGAATGGTTTACGAACGATTTGAAAAACTTGGAGCGTTATGTTATCTTGCATATTTATTATACAAGCATGTTATCCCTCTCTATGATCATTTATGAGATTTTATATATTTTTAAATGTCTCATTTTACGTACCTTGCATACTCGGCACATTACACATAGTGATCGCACAGTCTAAGTGCCGTATTCTTTTATGATACTGTGCCCCGATCTTCGATCTAGCACCGTTTGTAGTCCATCTCGAGATTAGCATCCAAACCTTCTTGGTGAGTCTCATTCTCCGAGGAACATGTTTTTGTGGAGCATCGATGTTCCTTTAGTTTTCGCCTTTTTCCGGGGTTAGCTGGGGATGTTGTCCCATCAACCACCCGATACGATAGAGGCTTTCAAACTATATGTAGTACTCAACTATTATGTATTTAGTACGTACCGCTATTATGCTATGCTATGTTATGCTGTGCTTCCGCTATCAAGTATGTTGCTATTCCGCTTAAATGATATGGAGTTAGATGAATGTTCATGCCATGGGTCAACTTGGAGTCTCTCGGGGCTCCTTGTCCCATGTTACAATCCGAGTATATGTTTGGGTCGTGACAATAAGTGCCAGAGGCGACATTTACTACTTGGTCCTTTCATTTTTTCACCACCGCCATTGGAGCATAAGAGTAAACTAGAGAAGAAATTAGGGGTGAGATCATATCCTCAAAGTGAAAGGAAAAGTGGTGGAACTTGATGCGTCATGCCATGATGTAAAATAAGGCGCGCTTGGGAGGCAACCCAATGGTACCGCATGTACAATTTTCTTTTTCTATTGTTTCGATTTTTGGTTTATTTTCACTTTTTTTGTGAATTAAGCACAAGAAAAAGGGGAATTCCGAGTACCCTTAGAAGCAAAAAAGCTAAGGAGCATGTTAAAGAACAAGTGTGGGGTTAAGGATCCCAAGATGAAAATGGACAATGCATGCCGCTAGCTAGCCTAGGCCTCAAGGAGTATTTCTCACTCTTGTTAATTTTATTTGATGCTTTGGGACATAGCATAATCTGGGTGTGGGGTGAGGAACATTTCAAAATTTCGTGTTAAGTGATTTCGGTGAATTCTGCTGGGTTTAATATTGTTTGATGAAAAAAGTTTGAATTCATATAGTTCACCCACCCTTTGATTTTTCTTTTCGCTATTTTCGAAAGGGGCACTTTGAACTGAGAATAAAAATTTCTTTGTTTGTACATAATTTTTCAGTCATAGTTAGGGACTTTTCCGACGATGGATGGATGACCACCGCCTTGAGGGAAAATTAGTCAATAGGTGTTGTTTTTGAACCCCGAACCGATTGGATAGTTTGATGTTCTTGTTATGTTATATACATGATTTTTAAGATGCAAGTTGTTTTTTTAATTGAGAGTCATTTAACCTCGTTGTATAATATTTGTTGAGACACCTAGGCTCTTGAATGTGACTCATGTGATTAAAAGCTTAATTTTTGAATTCTTGTGATTAATGAAGTTAAGAGTCTACCGAATTTGTCTTGAATTGAGCATGTGCTGTGAGTGTAATGTTTTTGAATATTCCATGCGATTGTGTAGTGTCTAGAACTTGCCCGGTATGTATACAAATGAAACGAGGGATGTGAATTGTACGAGATGATTTAGGCATTTTTTTGACCAAGCCTAATTTTTATCCACCACTTTACCTACCTTGTCATATGATCCTAGTTGCTCCATTGTTTTTAGCCTATTCTTTTGCTAGCCAAAAATGAGCTTAATCCTTTCTTTTTAAATAGTCTTGAATTTGATTCAAAACTGTTAAGCGTAAGTGAAAATGCAATAGAAGTTAAGGAGTGAGAAGTTAAAGAAGAAGGAAAATAGTAGTGTGGGAGTTGAAGAAAAGACTAGAGATGCTCTTGTTTAAAAATTCATAAGAGTTTGTAGGGAGTAAAAGAAGATAAGAGCGAAAAAAATTGCTGAAGTACTCCTTACTAATAGCCTAAGTGTGCCTAAGGATATAGGGAAACAAAGAGGAAATTAGGAGTTGGAAAGAATAAAGGTGAAGAAAGAGAAGAGATGTCCGGCAATAAATGTGATGTAATAGCGCTTAGGGAAGATAGTCACTATTACTGCCAGAAGTACCTACCCGTCCCTTAGCTTACATTACAACCCACTAAGTCCTACTTGGTCTTACTTTCAAACATTCCTAAAATAGTGGAGTAAAACACTAAAGGCAAGCTTATGGGTCAATACATGTTGTATGTGAATTCTTTTTGTGAGAGTGAGCTTATTTCTTATTCATATTCCCATACATGTTATAATTCTGAAAACTTATGAGTGAAAATTGGGTAACTCTCTTGCTGCGAGGACACATGTTTGATAAAGGATAAAATTCATGTTGGATGTCTTACTTTGTTGAATTAGATGAATTTTCTAAGTTGAAGAGTCGATCTTTGAGGTTAGGAAGTTTTAACTAGTTATATAGGGTTTTAATGCTTAGATATTGCATGCTCCTATTTTAAACTTGCTATCTAGAACAATAGTTGAAGTCGCCGCTTGAGTCATCTTGTTTCAATTAGCTATGCGTGAGTTCTTCATGTGCATAAGATGTAATAGAGTTGTTCAAGGATCAACAAGGCTTTAAGTGTGGGGTAGTGATCTTGGGCATAATTACGTTCCCAAGTACTATTTTATATCTTAATTTTATCCATGTTTCTTAATTTAATTGATTACATTCTCATGTGAATTTAGTTGTTATTGTGTATGAACTAACCAGCATGGTTAGTCTTTGTTTCATAGGTGTAAAATTTTAGAGGCACTAAATATGATGGTTAAAGCTTGAGGAAGAAGCTTGGAATAAAAGGCAAAAGAGTCACATGATGTCGGACAAGTGTATACACATGCCGAGCCACACAAGCAGCTACATACAGCCACATGTATGGGCCACACAGCACCGTGCAACAACAAGGTAGGTGCGCGTTCGCCAGCGGTGCCACGCCCAAGATCTCGCGCATGCCAAGCATGCCATTCCAAAGAAGTCGTGCAATAGCCCGTGCCATGCCCAAGCTGCTCCACATTCAGCAGCGTGCCACGGCAGGCAACGTGCAAGGCCATCACCAACAACAAGCCAAATCTAGTAGCCGCACGCGATGTGGCCTCCACGGTCACGGTAATCTCGCGATGGGCGCGTGACACGGAGGTAGTTCCTCCTGGACAATTTTTGCAAAATTCCCATTTACTATAAATTGAACACTTTTTATATTTTTCTATTTATCACAAAATATTTGGGAAGAACGGAAAGGAGAGAAGGGAGAACAAAGGAAACTCTACCTAGATGGTCTAAAAATATTCATTCTCTCTACCATTTTTGTAAGTACACTACTTAAACATGTTTTTAAGTAATTGTATAAACATGAGTGGATAAAACCCTTCCTCTAGGGTTGAGCCACATGATATGAATGTAATTTCTTGATTTTCATCTTTTGGTTTGAGTTTTAGTTGTTGTTTGTCTTACTTCTCCTTAATCATTGTTATTTTTATGCTTGATCACCATGAAACGAACTTGTTAAACTTAGGCAAAGCTCGAAAGAGTAACCCCAGTTAGAATGAAAGAACAGGAGCAAGTTCTTATCTTTAAGTGATGTGATTCGTGGTTGGGATAGCAATTATACTGAATTCGCCATTTGGCTAATAAAACAGACGATAGCTAGACAACAACTTAGAATTGTCACATCACCGCCGTAGAAGTAGTTGTAGTTGCTAGGTTAAATGTTAGAGGTATGAAAGTCCATAATCAAGGGCGTAAACCCCGTAAACCACAGCCATGTAGTTAATTGCTCACGACATACCACATCCCCGCTCGACGATGTAGGTGTGAGACTAGTTTGTTGTGTTTAGGTGCTCGAGAGACCATGAACACTACATATTAAATATGTGAGACAACAACCGAAAATTATATACTTGGAACCATTGTAAATCAGCATTGCATGATTTGTTAGGCCTTAACTCTTGATGCTTCTTATTATTTTTTCCAAACAGTATTTTGTGATCATCACTTAAATTTAGTTTAAGCAACCGAAATTCTAAAATCGACACTTGTGAAAGCACTTAACACTTGAAATCAATATTTGGCCGAAATAGTCCGCCGTGGGTTTGACATCCGACTCTCAAAAGAGCCACAATATTACATGTATGACTGTGTACGTTGCACGTGCGCCTGGGCGCAATAAAGAATAAGTAAACTATACTGCAATAACATGAAATGACCAATCGAATACCGTAACCGATAAAACTAAACTATAATTGATATGGTCAATAATGACACTCTTGATGGTCATAAACATGTCCTGTGACTGAGATATTGAACGAACCGAGACTGCATCGATGTAAATGGGAAAGTCTATAACCGACAAAATAATCACGTGAACTAAAAATAGAGTTCGATGTATATGCACACCGATGTGGGAGCTAATATACCATGCCGTGGTATAAAGGTAAGGAATCAGGAGATTACCTGCTCAGGCCCATTTTAAGCACAACCTATGGTAGCAATGTAGTTCTCTCGGGATCTCGGGTGCGAGTGGAACCCGGCCCACTCTGGGTACAAGTCCTACTCCCACTCAGATAGTCCTAACTGCTACTAAGCCGATAGCTCAAGCTTGGGCCCAAGACTAAGTCAGGATACTTATCTAGAAGTACCTTGAGAGTCTTATTGGATCGAATAATTGTAACCGGGGTGTTCTAAGATCGCCGAGTCGCTTATCTAGAAGCTTCGTAGTCTTATAAAGAAATAAATTGATAATTGATAACTAGGAGGCATTATCGACACCTCATGAATTGAGTATACCAAACTAATCACCTGGACATTACCAAAGATACCGAAGATACTTCAATATTCCTACCGAGACCGAAATAGTATGCAATTGACTAAGAATCCATATGATAGAAATAACATGGGAATTCCAACACTAATGTAGAGTCAAGCAACATTAATATCTAATCAACTATGTAAGACCCAACTTACCGTATTTATACAGTTAGGGCTAAAACTATTTTTACAGGAAGCAAGTAGAAACATGATCATAAGTAGTGGAAATATAGCATGAATACATAGGACAACAACCCATAAGAATTGATCGATTTGGCTACGAATTTTACGCTAACTCAAAACTTCGCTAGAACTGATAAGAAATTTTGGAAGCGGTTTTGGGACACAAGTGGAAAAATAATTTCCTTTTTGAATTCTACATACCGGTGTAGAAATCCCTTAGAAAACCATTGAAAATCTGATAAGAGAAATCGAAATCCTTACTCCCGCTTCCGTGCTTCCCGATTGAGTTTCTACATTATCACTTTGAGAAATGAGAGGAATGAAGTAGGAACATCTATTACTTCCTATATCCCCTGAATATAACCCAAAATGACACATAGTTTATGGATTAAAAAGGAAGGAAGTTACAAAATAACCCTAAAAAACTGAAAAACTGCCGACCGAGATCAATAGGTCACACAACGGTAGCCGCCGTTGATACTCATGACTCGCTGGAGACTATTCGCCGGTCCTCGGGCCCGGGAATTGGGGCTCACTGAAACCGACAATGAAGTGAACTATTACTGTTGGATGAACCAACGGGTCGTTGGTACCTCTCATCATCATTGGTAGGAAAACTTGGTCCCTCTGTTAACGGACGACACAATGACTTGTTGGAGAAATCCAATCTGTCACAGTTCGGCCATGGATAAATAATTACCTCGGATTCGAGATCCGGCAACGGGTGAAAATGATGACTCCGCTAGAGATGGAAATGAGCCAATGGTCTTACTGCTACTCGGAAGGTGTCTAGTTGATTTCTGAACTTGGGATGCAACAAACGAGCAGGATGACTCATGGCTTCCATCGAGTCGCTCTATGCCTTCACTGTTTCCGCAGAAATTCTCTGGCAGAGCCGACAATGGCTCAAAAATGGCCCGCTATAGGTGACAACGATCCATTGTCTGGGTCATTCTGTGATTAAAGTTGTTTGGTTTCCCCAGTTTTTTCATGAAAGATTTGAGTTTGGTTTAGGAAAGTTTCGGGGTGTTACAAGACTATTGCCAAAATCCCAAACCCAAATTAATTTTGGACTACTGCTCGGTTGTTTTGGTAACTACACGCAAGTGCACGTGGTCGAACAAGTAGTAAAGTGGCTTAAGTAAAAGCTAAGTATCGATCCTGGGTCATGGATCGAGCTACGGTACTAATTAACTTAAGTGTTAATGAACTATATCTTTAAGAATGCATACAACCAAATAAATAATATTTTGAGAGTTTGAGTTTCCTAATCAATATGAATCTAAGACAAAAATTATAAAATGAGTCTCGAACAATAGTAATGTGAGTAAGCTGAGGTTAAAATGAACATGCAAAGGAAGTAATTTATCAATATAATTCGGCTAATCTTTCCTTCGGTTGCTAGTCAAGAATTATTGCCTATGGATTGGAACTCGCTCTCCTATCTCAATTTAAGAATCATGAACCTTTAATATACATTTCTGTGATAAAAGAATTTCATGCTCTAGCCATACATTCCCGATTCCTTAATTGACTAATAAGACTTTTAGATATATTTCTGCCTCGAATGTAAATCAATTCTCAATTTTCCAAACTAAGAAGAGATCATATCCTACCAATTCACATCTTTCCAATTTCTTTCCTTTTCAAAATCAAAATTGATTTTTTAGATATACATTAACATTGGCCAAACATTAATGCAAGAAGAACAAGAATTGATAGAACAACCCTTGAAGAAAAGATGAAAATCGAAATGATCAACAATTACAATCCACTATAATTGTTATTAACCTTAGAAGAAGTGAATTTAGCCACTGGGCCAGGATTAAACATCATCAAACAAGTAGAAATCATAAAAAATAATTGACATAAAAGAGAAAAGAGAAACAGTAAGAACCCTCAGAATTTTCGCCCACTAACCGCTCGTAACCCACGTTCTTCCTCAACCACCGAATGTTTAAAATAAAACCCTAAGTGTGCTATTTATACTATTGAGAATTTTTCCGAATAATAGCAACGTGGCACGGAGTGTATCGTGGAGCACTCCCCTCCAAGTGCCACGGGGGTAGTCATGGACCCTCTCTCGAATTAGGGCTCTCAGCAATTTCACCAGTGCTGCTGCCCGCACGTGAGCCTGCCAACGTGCTACTTCATACGCGCACCTTCACCGGAAATTGATGTCCCAAGTACTGTACTCAACGTGACACGGAGTGCATCACGTAGCATTGTCTCCGTGTCACGGAGGTAATGCTAACCTTCACCGAAAATTGCCAAATTTAATTCACCCGGTAGGAATGCCTCCGCGATGGTACATGGACACAAACTCCATCGCGGAAAGCCCTTATTTTTGCTACTCTTCCTTGTCCTTTTCCACTCCTTGTTTCCAAGTCCATTCTCGATCTTTACCAACATGTATCTTAGCTTCCCAAAATTCCATTTTACCCGCAAAACAACACTAATCATGTTGGTTAGTATAAATTCACATTTAACTACAAATTACATGAGAATGTACACATAACGATAGATAAACAGGTCAAAATGAAGCATTTGAGTATCACTTGGGCATGCAATTCTGCCCAAGATCACTTACCCCACACTTAAAACCTTGTTCGTCCTCAAACAATACTCACATCTCATGCAATTGACACACGTATAGCTACTTTGGCTCAACAATTCAAGCTACTATACTCGATAATTTAATATAGCAAATCATCAAGAAAACATGCATGGTCTAATCAATACAACAAATACACCACATTAAGACCTCCTAAACTCAAGAATCGATTCTCGATCTTGGCAAACTCATGCAAATCAACTGATCAAGACATCCAACACGAAATTTAATCTCTCGTCATGCATGTGCCCTCACAACACAAGAGAATCTCCCCATTTGCAATCATATGATTTCCAAAGCATTACATGTAGGGGTGTATGAACACAATTTCTCTCTCTCTCCCAAAGAATTCACATGCATCATGTCATTAACCATCGGCTTGCCTCTAGTGTATTACTCCACTAATATAAGTGACGCATGATGTAAGATCACGAGAACGGCAGGGTTGTAATGTAAGCTAAGGAACTAGTAAATACCGGCTAACCAATAATAGCAACTATCTTCCTTAAGCACTTTTCAATACATCCTGCACCATCATTATGCATTAACTTTTCCTCATCCTCTCATTCTTGAAATTTTTCTTTGTTTTTGTTCCCATTTCTTTAAGAACACTCGACTTACTAACAAAGATTAGTTATACATCTTATTTTATTTAATTTCAGCAAAGTGCACCTTGACCTTTCTTTAACTTCTTTCACCACTTATACCTTTCCTTCCTTTTCACAATTCTCACTCGTTTACACTGTGGGAAAATTATTTTTCTTGAGCGCTTTAAGAGTTTTGGATCAAATTCACGGCTAAGGAAAAGAAGGATTAAGCTCGGTTTGTACGTCTTCAAAGAAATAAAAAAATAGGCTAAAGGTTCAACGTGGGCTGACTAGGATGTACATTCAAGGTAAGTCTGATAATGGAGAAACTTTCTATTTAATCAAAGAAATGCCTACATCCTCTCGTACAATACACATCCTTCATTTCGTTTAGTACACACCAGACAAGTTCTATGTACTTCACAATAGCATGGAATAATTGAAACCTCACCTCACACTCATTGCACATGCTCAACTCAAGACACATATTCACGTACTCTTCAATCACCTAATTACAAGAATTCACCATTAAGCATTGATCACACCGAATCGAACTCTCTATGGCCTAGGTATCTCAACATGTTTACACATTTGCATGCCTTTCATACGAATCCCCTTGCATCTTAATATCATGGCCAAATACGTAACAAGAATTCCAACCATGAAGTAGCGACACATTTGGTACACAAACAAAAGAAAGAAAAAGAAAGAAACTACTCCTATCGACTACATTTCCTTTAAGAATGTCGTCATCCATCCATCGTAGGGAACGGTCACTATCTACGAATTCAATTCATCTATATAAATAAATGTTCAAGTTCAAAACCAAAACAAAAAATTTAAAAAAAGAAAAAATTAAAAAAACAAATTTTTTATTTTTTTTATTTTTTTTAGTTTTTTTATTTTGTTAATTTATAAAATAAAACCAACAACAGCTCAACACAGCACAACAACTTAACATTCATTACAACACCAACTTAATTACTGCATAATACCACACAAAGTCACTGTGGTCACATTTCTGCAATGTGCACAACAACACAAAACATAAACATAAAACAAAACAAAGCACTCGGCACCTAACTACTCCCACCCCACACTTAAACCGAACACTCGGCCCCAGTGTTCATAATTTCAACATATCACAAAGGTAGGTGGGTGAAACTCCCCGATCAATCGAAGTATTCAACTTCTTCATCAGCCGTGCCTCGCCCCAGGTCGACCGCCCCGTCCCGTCTCGACCGAACATCCGAGTCCTCGCGGCGTGTCTCTTCATCGATGGGGACATCATCACTTACAAGTCTAATAAAATCTGGCCTCACTCGCATAGAGCCCTGCATTCTCGTCGAAGGGGTAATCTAAGTCGAGCCAAAGCTCATCCTTCCGTTGCCGCCCCGCCATCAAAGCAACCGGCAAAGATTCGTATCCCGTATAATGGGGCTATATACCGATCATCCGAGCATGCTTCTCGGCTAGTGTGAGAGAATCGGCCCATGAGTAGTGTCAGTGCCTTGGTTTAGGTGACATCTAAGGCACGCCTCACACTCAGGGATGTAATCCAGTGGCTTCCTCCTCGATATCATGGCCCCTCAGAACGTGGTAAGCAAAACCACCGAACTCGCACCTATGCCCTGATGTAGTCGGGCTATCTTCATGCGTGCAGATGATCGCCCCAACATTTATCTCCAGCTCCCTTCATTAGGGCATACACTGGGCAGAGCCTGGGTCCCGTGGTGACATCTCCGTCATGTGCACCCGGATCAAGCATGAGCACACAATTTTCGCCCAAATCTTGGCTTCCCGTTCATGAGTAAGGAAATGTTTGATGGTAGTCCCTCTCCTTGTGCCTACTCCACCGTGCTGTCGAACGGGCTCCACATAGAGTGCATCTTGATGTCCGCATAGGGTGGAGTGATGTTCACCGCCAGAGGACATGGGCGTTTATGTCCCGCGCCCAAGATAGCATTCAAGTGATGGGGCCTTTTTCAAAAGTGACAACTCGCCCCCTGATTTTGACGGTGTGATCGCGGAGGGCTCGGTTATAGTTGGCGTAGAACTCCCGAATCAGATTGAGATTTCACTCCCTGGTCTCTTCAAGATGAAGTTCAGCCCGGTGTCAATCCGAAGGTATGATCCGCGGAATTCCCTCGTGCCGCTCCCTTGCTCTTTGCTCCTCCGGAAGTATTTGGTTTTTGTGTTTTGCATACCATTTCCTTTCACGTCACCATCGGGTTCCGTATTGCCGGCTGGCCTCGCGTAACCGCTAGTGCCGCCGAACCGGCCGTTCCCACCCAATCCCCGCCGGCGCCCGATGTGGATGCGCCCGACGTGGATGCGCCCTACCCTTGTCTTGTCCGCCCGACATTGTTCCCGCACATTTAAACATACAATCCAATGTTATCTGGGGCTCTATAACTAGCTAAAACTAAGGTCGGGTTTAATTGGATCACCCTACACTTAGTCTTTAGCAAAGAATCAAAACAATTCCTAAGAAGACATTCATGATTTCCCAATTTTTAACATTCAACATGCTTAGTGCCTTCATATATAAGTCGATGGAATACCACTTCGTACTACTCAAACTTCGTACAATGAATGTGCAAAATGTTTGCCATATATTCAATTGCATCATCATAGCACTTAGCCAAATTTTGGTTCTCAACAACCTATACAATTCACCAATTTCATTCTCCCGAAAATCCCTTGTCTACATAGCATATTCAACTTTAATCACAACATAATTCACTTCACCCAACATGGAAAAACCCAATCTTTTCACATTTCAAACAAATTTAGCTTCTTTCTTATTCAATTTCCAACCTCTACTTATCAATTTGGCTAAAAATTCAATCAACAATGCAATCATCGAGTTCATATACTCAATGACGGTACTAAGAACATCAATCAATTATAATTTAAAAGAATTCAAGCTTAATTCTCACTTAGGGAAAGGTTTACTCACCACACATGTTCAAGAATCAAAAATTCAAGCAAAAATGAGGTAAAGTCCAAGAATATACCTTAATCCGATGAAATTGAAGAAAACTTGAAGAAAATTGCCTAGGTCCGTGTCACGTTGGGGGAGGAGGAATTGGGGTGTTGGTCGTGGAGGGTATGGAAAATAAGGAAGAAATCGAGGGTATTTGGGGTTTTAAAGTGTTTTTCAAGGCGGGTTACCCGCGACCCTGGTGTGACTCGACCAAATAAAACTCAACGTGTCACTGAGGGTGCTGGAAAGAAGCCCCCCTCCGTGACACGGAGCCATCGCGTGCCAAGGTTCTAGATTTTTAAAAATCCTAACACTCTTCAACGTGTCACGCAGGGTAACGCGGAAAGCACCTCCTCCGTGACACTGAGCCATCGCGTAGGCTCACCGTAATGTGCCAATTTTATTTTTCTCACCTCAATTTTTTCCTTTGCGTTTGTTTGCATTTTTGCCCTCCGTTCCAATTGAAAAATCATTTCACCACAAGAAATTGGTTAGAAATCATAGGTTTCAACGTAAAATATTTTTTTTCTTTTTTTTTCTTTTTCTTTTTTTTCAAATATTTCTACTCATCTATTACACAATTTCACGGGCTGCCTTCCCGTGTAGCGCCGGTTTACCGTCGCGTCTCGACGTCATTCTCATTCAATCGCCCTCTAGAGTTTTGGACGCCTTTCTCTCGAATAACGCCCTCACCCCAATAATGCTTACACCGTTGCCCATTTACTAAGAACGTGGCACTTCTATCTTCTTGCCACACCTCCACCGCCCCATGCGGGGCTCTCACTACTCAAACGGCTCCCTGACCATTTGGACCGCAATTTGCCTAGAAAAAGCTTCAATCCTGAATTGGAATGAAGCAATACGCTTGCCCCGGCTCGAAGATCCGATGCACCATATGCTTATCGCATACCTCTTTGTTTTCTCTTTGTAGCACTTGGCACTTTCATAAGCATGCCAAAGAAACTCATCAAGTTCACTCGAGTTGCATCAACCTCTTCTTCCTCAAGCAGCTCTAGAGCCATGTTCACCTCTCACGCCTGTAGTGCTCTGTTCTAGCTCCACAAAAGTGCATGACACGCCTTTCCATAGACAAATCTATACCTGAAGTCCCAATTGGTGTATTGTACGTGCTTATAAGCCCACAATGTGCCACAGTTTGCTTGCCCAATAATTCATTGTGCATTCACCGTCTTCTATAGAATCTGCTTCACTTCTCCGTTCGACACTCCACTTGCCCACTAGTTTGGGATGATATGTCAGTTGCTACCAGGGCTAATTCCCATACTTAGCTAGCAAATTCTTGAAACTTGCAATTACAAAATGAGCCCTCCATCACCGATAATGGCTCGAGGTGTCCCGAACCTAGTGAAAATGTGCTTTTTCACAAAATTTTACCACCTTGTTGTCATTCCCGGGCAAGCTATTGCTTCAACCCACTTTGATACATAATCAACTACCACCAAGATGTAACGACAATAAATGACGTGGGAACGGCCCATGAAATCTATACCCCATACATCAAAGATCTCTCCACTTCTAATATTCGCTATAAATGGCTATCTTCTTTTGCCTTCTACCAATTGTGCCCGTCCTTTTGATATCTATCACATATTTACGTATGCCATAGAGTCTCTAAACAAGCAGGCCAAAAGAAACCTCGACCGTAGCACCTTGTGCGCTGTCCGCTCCGTGGTGCCCTCCATAAAATGAAGAGTGACAACTCCTCAACACTTCGCAATCTGGCTCTCTCGAATTCATCTTCTCATCACTCCGGGACCATCCCTACTTAAACAAGTACGGCTCATCCCAAATATAATACCCGTAATCATGCCTCAACTTTTTTCTCTCGCTTCCGTAGCCTCCAAAGTGGATAGACTCCACTCACTAGCAAATTCACAATGCCCGCATACCAAGGGATTTCAAACTCTTCCTTATTGCCAAGAGATGCTCATCCTAGAACTTCTTCTTTGATGTTTCTCACCTTTCCTTCACATGCGACCGGCTTACAATCGCGATAGGTGATCCGCCACTTGATTTTCGCTCCTTTCGTCCCGACCCTAGGTCAAACTTGTAACAACTAGATCCATTTGATCAAAGCATGGGCTTTGCATCCTTCTTGTTAAACAGATACCGAATCGTCGCATGACGTATACACCACTACTCTCTCTAGAAACTCCACCAAATAGACCCGAATTTATCAAACGCGAACACCAATGCTAGCATCTCCTTATCTGTGGATCAGAGTAATTAACCCTGGCTGCGTCCTGGTTTGTTTTTGCATAATGAATAGAATGAAAATTCTATTCCTCCTCACGCCCCCAATAAAGCTCCCATGGCTGCTATCGCTTGCATCACACATTAGTTCAAATGGTTGTTCCCAATCAGAAATGAGGATAGGTGCTTCTATCAACTTTTGTTTCCTCAACTCGAATGCTTTCGACACACTCCTTTCGTCAAACCCGGTCTTCACCTCTATTTCTAGCAACCTGCATATTTGTCTAGAAATTTTAGAGAAGGTCTTGATGAACAAGCCTCAGAACCCCGCATGTCCGAGAAAACCGTGAACACCCTTCACCGACATGTGGTGGTAGCTTAACTTCGATCTTGCACGATCGACTCCAACCCCTTGCATGACACTTTATGGCCAAGGAAGATACCCTCCTTTGACTAAGAAATGACATTTCTCCCAGTTGAGTACAAGGTTGGATTCTTCACAACAGCTAGCAATTGTCAAGATTCTCGCAAAACAAGTAGCAAACGACTATCGAAACAAAAAAATCATCCATAAATACTATCCCAACGAAATCTTCCACCATGTCGTGAAAGATCGCTATCATGCATTTTTGGAATGTGGCGGGTGCATTATATAAACCAAATGGCATCCGCCCTCGAAAGCATATGTCCCATAAGGACATGTGTGAAAGTAGTCTTCCGGTGCTCTGCTATGGCTATTTTGTTATAGCCGTAATACCCATCAAGGAAACAATAATATTCTTTGGAAAGCGCCCACTTGTTCAATATCTAATCAATAAACGAGATAGGATAGTGATCTTTCCTGTGGCCTCATTGAGCTTTCTATAGTCCATGCAAATCGCGCTGCCGTGACTGTGCTTAGATTATCTCATTCTTCTCGTTGGTGACCACGGTCATTCCTCCTTCTTTAGACACACTCAATGTGGCTGACCCATTCGTTGTCCAAATAGGATGTAATTCACACCTCGCATCAAGCCACTTAATTAATTCCTTCCTAAACATATCCTTTATCATCGGATTCAACTCTACTGATGTTGTACGCTATTTTTGCTCCTTCCTCCATGAAAATTTGCGGTGTGCAAAAAGTCGATTGGATACCCTAATATCTAACATTTCTAGCCCATTGCTTAATTCCTCCTCTCGAGAACCACCAATGCCTCCTTTACCTCGTGCTCACACTTCAAGGAGATGATGACTGGCAAGGTGTCATCTTCCCCCAAAAAGACATATTTCAAATGTGGAGGCAATGTTTTCAACTCCAGTTTTGGTGCTTCCTCAATGGATGGTTTTGGCAATGGTTCCGTGGACCTCATCAATGGCGTAGTCTTACATCCCCAGATACCATTTTGGTTCATTCAACATTTGCACCATCTCATAAGTATCTCTATCTCCGAAATGATCAAAGCTCATCAACGCTCTCTCCTATGGCTCTCGAGAATCAACAATCAAGAATTGCTTCTCTGGTTTAACAAATTGATTTGGCCTAAAGCTTCTCATAGATGGCCGGAAGCTTCATGGCCTTATACACATCAAATACCTCCACTTTGTCATGCACTCGCATGGTTAGCCGCCCAGCCTACATCAATCAAAGCTCTCCCGGGTTGCCAAGAAGGGACGTCCAAAAATAAATTGGACTTCCACATCAGGCTCAAAATCTAGGACAATAAAATCTACGGAAGATAAGGGAGCCTGCTTGCATTTAATGATTTCTCTCTGGGCAATTTATCTGATCTGCTTAAAGAATGTCACAACAAAGATCAATTTAGTTTGTCTAGGACTGCTCACCAACTTGAACACCGACGGCATCAAGTTTATGCTCTCGCTCCCAAATCGCATAATCCGCGAGCTTTGATACTTTGCCCGATTGTTATCTCGAATTAAATCTCCTGTGGTCCTCAGCTTTGTTGGCACCTCGTTTCGTATCCGGGAAGTGCACTCCGCAAGCACCACCGTAGCATACTCCACACCGCTTTTGTTAGCTACAATGTCCTTGATATACTTTGCATATTTCTAGCACTTCCCGGCAAAACATCAACCAAAGGCTACAATTAATGTGTACGTTTAAGCACCTCCATGAACTCTTCCTCCTTTTGTGTTTCTTAATCTTTGAGGGAACAGGTGGTGGTCTTTCTACTTCGCCTACCTTCTCCTTCCCCCTCTCATCATCATGTTCCCCTATCTTTTCTCAATCGCTCCGACCGCCGAGGTGGCCTTTGCTCCACCTCCTGAGTTGTAATCCACTTGTGGTCACTACATTAACCTGCTTGGGATTCAGGTCTATATCACTGGGTAGTCCTCCTCTAGGCTTGGTGTTTTGAGCCCAAGCCAGTTGTCCAAACCGGTACTCCAACGCCTTTGTAGCTAACTCAAGTTGTTTTTAAGTCTCGCCGCTAATTTCATATAATCCACCCCCGCATTTGAGCTTGGTTAGCTATCATTGTTTATACATTTCCTCAATGTCGATGGGTGGGCGGAGTGCAGGTGCACTGCTTCCTCCGTACTGAGACCGATAATTTCGCTCGCCCTTGATTTCTCTCGCCGCACACCCCGATTCGAACCGCCCTTGGATGGGTCGTTAATACCCCATGATAAATTCGATGATTCCAATTATGAGTTGTAATTATTGCCATACCGTCGTGATTATCGACGTTCCCAACAAAGTTCAATGAATCTGGATTTGCACCACGACACTCCCGCCCGAGTGTTCATTACTACCGCATACTACACCAAACCTACCGCACTACATTAATTGGGCTTGTGATTGGTTCAAGCTCATACCGCTAAAGAGGGTGTTGAGTTGATTTTGCAACGCAGCACCGTGCAAATGATAATGTAAACTATCCACCTCAAAAGACTCCTACCGCTCTCTTGTTCCTCCTCTTAAGAGTCCGCATTCCACTCTGGATTTCCATTTGAAATACGATTTAACAAAGTATACAGCTCCTCATAAGTCTTTTCTAATGCTTGTCCCCAATCACGAAAGTCTAGCAAAATTTTTTGTGTGGGGTTCCAAACCCTCTATGAAAGTACGCACCAAAGACATCATTGGACCGGTGATGGTGAGGACAATCCCTTAACATCGATTTGAATCTTTCCCAAGCTTGATACAGATTCTCACCCTCTCTATGGTTAAAACTTAGAATCCACTTCTAAGTCTTGTCAGCTTCCGATAGAAAGAATCGTATCAAAAATTTTCTTGCAAGATCATCCCAAGTGGTGAAAGAATTAGTGGTTTAGATTTCAACCACCTCTTCGCTTCCCAATAATGAAAATGGGAATAATGTGCTCATGTAGTCGGATGATACTCCAGCGGGATGTAGGTCACTTATCTCCAAAAGGTTTTGGAGATGTTGTTGTGATTCGTGGAGGAGACTCCGTGAATTATCCGGTGTGCGCAAATTGTACCATGTTCATTTAGCTCAAACCTCCTCCCCGGCTCGTCCGCGAATACTAGATGTAACATTGTTAGCATGTGGGATTGCCACTGCGAATCCGCTAGTTGCCATTTCTAGCACTAACACTACCCTCACAAGGCAAGTGGTGGATTCGTTGTTGCTCCATGATTGTCTCTGCCTTAGCAACTACAGCTTTCTAGAGCTTCTCTGCTTTGACGATGGAATTGTCTTTCCGGCTCTATATATGAATCCACCACCTCCTTATCTCTTGCCAATGTTCAACAGAATTCAAGATCTGCAAGAGAAAGGCTAAGATCATGGGTCAACACTTATATAGAAATTGTAAACTTATGTGTTAATGAACTATATCTTTAAGAATGCAGACAACCAAATAAATAATATTTTGAGAGTTTGAGTTTCCTAATCAATATGAATCTAAGACAAAATTATAAAATGAGTCTCGAACAATAGTAATGAGCAAGCCGAGGTTAAACGAACATGCAAAGAGTAATTTATCAATACAATCTGTGTTAATCTTTCCTTTCCGCCAGTTAGTCAAGAATTATTGCCTATGGATTGGAACTTTCGTCTCCTATCCAATTTAAGAATCATGAACCTTTAATCTACATTTATGTGATAAAAGAATTTCATGCTCTAGCCATACATTCCCGATTCTCAATTGACTAATAAGACTTTAGACATATTTCATTCCTAATGTAAATCAATTCTCAATTTTCCAAACTAAGAAGAGATCATATCCTACCAAATCACATCTTTTCCAATTTCTTTCCTTTTCAAAATCAAAATTGGATTTTTTAGATATACATTAACATTGGCCAAACATTAATGAAGTAAGAACAAGAATTGATAGAACAACCATTGAAGAAAAGATGAAAACTGAAATGATCAACAACTACATTCAACTACAATTGTTTCAACTCCAACAAGAAGTGACTTAGCCACTCATTCAGGATTAATCATCATCAAATAAGTAGAAATCATACAAACAATTGAGATAAAAGAGAAAGAGATAGAGAAGAACCCTAGAATTTTCGTCCACCAATCAGCCCGTAACCCACGCGTTCTTCCTCAACCAAGTCAAAATGTTTAAAATAAAAAACCTAATAACATGAGCACATGAGAATTTTTCCCGGGACAATAAGTAACGTGAACGGAGTGTGTCGCGGTGCACTCCTTGCGGCCAAGGGGGTATCGCGGACCCTCTTTAGAATTAGGCCTCAGCAATTTCACCTCGCTGTGCCACGACTCGCATCGCGGAAAGCCCTGGCTAACGTGTCATTAGTTAAGGCGCACCTTTCGATCGGGAAATTGATGTCCTGTGTAATTATACTCAACGGGACACGGAGTTAACGCGAACCATCACTGAAAATTGCCAAATTAATTCACCCGAGGAAGAATGCTCTCCGCGATGGCAATGGTGACACGCTCCATCGCTGAGCCCCTATTTTTGCTGCTCTTTCCTTGTCCTTTCACTCCTTGTTTCTAAGTCCATTCCCATTTTACCAACATGTACCTTAGCTTCCCAAAATTCCATTTTACCTCGCCAAAACAACACTAATCATGTTGGTTAGTATAAATTCACATTTAACTACAAATCACATGAGAATGTACACATAACGATAGATAAACAAGTCGAAATGAAGCTTTGAGTATCACTTGGGCATGCAATTCTGCCCAAGATTAACTACCTAGATATAACTTACAAATCATATATTCAATTGATGTCGGTTAATTGTTCCACAAAGTGAATTTCTAATGTGATCTGTCGGCGGCTGTAAATCAATCTATGGTCTGTACATCAAATCCACGGTCTTCATCTACTCTTTGTAGATTGAAAATTTAGAATGCAGAATCTTTGATCTTTGACTTACAAATCCATTTTATGTCTATACTTTGAATTTACTGTCCGTCTTTGTTTCAAAATATTGTAGTCCTAAGTCGCATAGTATCTGATTCTCACTCTATTGTTACCATTTATGGTCCAAAAATAGCATCTAAGGCCTATAACTAGATTTGTATGTTGCACTCAAACTTGAAATCTTCTTTGAATTTGATCCATGATACATCAAACAAATCGCAGATTGATTCTACGGCTCGTTGTCATCACTTTGCAACAAATTTCTGGGATTGTTGCATCTCTCTTTCAAATCATTGGAATTTTTTAAACTTAAAATAACATTTGTATTGAGTCATAATAGTACTTAAAGACATGTAGAACTCTATAAAAATAAGTACAGATGTGTCTTAAAATTCGACGCATCACTATGCTTCAATCACACACTCAACCTCTCATTCACAATGTAATCTCGCAAAATTTAGCTACAATTTCTCACACATATGATCAAAAATTTTCTAACACTTAGCCCTATTTCTTGAGGATTAGTGAACAATAATTAGGAGAGTGAGGGTTTATCTTGTCATAACTTGATCCTTGCAATAGATTGTAGCCAAATATAGGTGGATTTCTCTACTTTGTGAGAGAAAAAATTTAGAGAGAGATCCATTTACTAAATCTTTTGTTTCTTATTTTTCTAAAAATGGGGTGTACTAGTCAGTTTTACGCTTGCAAGTATTGCAATAGCGAACAAGGGTTCACAATTACGATATCTAATAATTATGCACGACTTGGCAATTGCAAATAAGGGTTCGCAATGTCACGACCTACTTTGGGAGGCATGACTGGCATCTAGTGTCACACTGGGATATGACTGACCTTGCTAGGCTTATGCACATCTGATGCATGCCTACAACTCAATTCAAGAAAAAAATGAGCTATATCTCGGTTGTAAACACAGCCTCCGGCCGATAATGCCGTATAGCCAACAACAACTACCGAACTGGATACTGTAGTCTGCAAGCCTCTAAGAATACAACTAGTGGTCGGGATAGGGCCCCATCCTACCCAAATGTTATACAAATGAAAGACTGTAATCTCTACAACCTGGCAACTCCGAATGAAAGGAGCTGGCCAAATTGCTTACTCTAGACAGCTACTACTAAAGATCCTGAACTCTGTTTGTCTAAACCTGCAGGCAAGTAATGCAGCGCCCAAGGATGGGCGTTAGTACAACATGTACCAAATATGTAAGGCAGTAAATAAGTTGTTAAAGTCTGAAAGTAAGTAGAAAGGAGGGACAGAAAGATTAACCGGTAAGCTATCTTTTCGTAATCTGCATCTAGCAAAACACTACATGTACATGATCTAATACTTTATAATGACACATCCATAAGCTATAACTAGCAGGCAAGAATACAAACAAGAACCTAACCTGGCCCTCATAAGCTTGGAAGGTACAAGTAACACATAAATAACCTACCGGGACCCCCATAAGCCTTGGAAAGTACACCTCAATCTATATACCTTTATCTAGGTTTCTATGACTTTACTGGTGCTATAGCCGACCTATTTGTCCCCTGGGTCTGCAACTGAACCCGCTTGGCTCCTGATCTGTAATTGTGTCTAAGTCCAATAGACTCCTGATAACTGCACCCTGGGCACCTGCTCAACGAGGGTGTGATGTCGATACAACATAGAGCTAGTAATCAAGCCATGGAATGGACTTTAATATGTCCCTTGAGCCTCTGTATTGTCTCTGGAGAAGGCATATCGCTCCTTGGAGCAATGTCATATAGCCCCTGGCAGGCGACAACACAACTAGTAACCTTGGGGTGGTCGCGAAAGGCTTCTAAGTGAGGGAAACCCAACTCGAGGTGCTATAGTAAAGTCTTAATCTAGCCACTCAAAAGGCGTATCAGGATTTCAGGACTAATGTGACTATTGCTTGCCCCTAGAATAATCTGTATGGCTACTAGCAAGCACACCCCGTGCACATGTATGTAATCAGAGGATCCTGGTAGTAGCCATAACCTCTAACGATCTGGACCGGATAGGGCGAGATCTAAAGTGTCCTAACAATACTCTGAATATCCTGCTCGGGAAAATATAACTCATAAGAAACTATAGGGTCGCAGATGACCAATTACCTTATTCTTTTTCTTAGAACGACTTTAGGGCTACTACTGACCGAACATGCTTTTGAGTGGTCGGCCCCTAATCCTCCACAGGCAGCTTACTAATATTTTTAGCTTGAGGGTAATATTGTTCTAATATGGTTCTAGTCCTTTAGAACTTAACTTGGTCTATTCAGATCTTATATGACTTTCCTAGGCAAACCTTAACTTTATAGATAAGTTTATGTGGATTTATCCACTCACAACAATCGGTTCCTAAGTATCTTATAGGAGAAGGATGGGGTGTAGGCCCTGCCTCTAACTGCTAGTAAGGTCCCCTTTCTTAGGGTATCCACAGGTCTATTTGACCCGAACGACTGGGATGACTTCATGGGCGACCTACATGACAAATATTAAATCAACTGGAACTGATAGTCACTGGTAGTAGCTAACTAAATGGTACGCTGTCACTCAGTTCACTAGATAACCGTAGTGCCACTGACTTTAAGTATGGCCACCCTATCTAAATATCTAGCCTTGGGGCGTGAGGGTACGCCAATGGCCTCTAGGAGTGCTTTACTGACAAATCAGGCGCCCGACTGGTAGCTATATCGCCCAGCTGCGCCTATGCTATTCAACTTGCTAACTCAGGCCCAATAGCTATCCATAAGCTTCTAAGGTCTAGGCCTGACAATAAAACATCCCACTGTACTAACATAATGAACTGGAGAACAACGGAGTTTGTATGACGCTTGTAGCATATATCATACTTAACATGCTCCTTCCCGACAAGGAATACTGCGGTATGATCCATATACGTTTCCTAGCAGCTAACCACAACACATATATATATTCATAGTCTACAGACAATAGCTTACCACAACATATCTAATCGCAATCTGCTGATAGCAATTATTTGCAACATATGGGATCATTATTTCCATTCAAGAACGTAAGTCGTATCACTATACGACGAGAATAACTTGTCGAAGGATTAAGACTTAACATACCTCGAATGTTGATTTCTTATTGAACTTGTGAGGTTCAACTTGTATACAGCAGCTATCTCCAACTATAACCTTCAGGCTGAGAGAATAGGAGTAATTTCAATATAGAATTCAGTTAACAATAATGACTTTCGATAACTATAACAATTATAACTCAACTTGGAATAACTCAGATGGAAACATGTAATTTTTCGAGAGTTCAGAAGGGAGAAGTGCTTACCTAATGCCTGTGACCGTTTAGGAATCAATTTGGAGCAATTATGATAACTTCTACTCTGTGGAGTTCTGATTTACCAGGCGTATTTATAGAAAATAACTCCATAGGAATGCTCCCTGCAGGCTTAGAACTCAATACCTGAAGTTAATTTGAGTTTGGACTACATTTGGTAGCATAATCAGAGGAATTCTACATGAAAGTAGCGTGCTTCTTTAGTTATTGTCGTGGATATCTCTTAGGAAATGATTTGAATTATGTGAAGGGGTATATATACAACTTAAAGCCAGTGGTGGGGGGCATGACACGCTGCCCGTAGCACCGAAACACGAGCGTGATGCACCGCCTATTGTGCTGAGGTAGAGGCGTGATGTGCCGGCCATAGCGCCAGGCTATCTGGAGCGGGCCCTTTTTTCCCATGCGTCGTACTCCAAAATGCTCAACATACGTATGCACACGTCTATTAAATAATAGAAACTTATGGGGTGTAACATCCTCCCCCCTTAGGAGCATTGATCCTCGAATATAATCTTTAGGCTTAAAAGGCTCAACTCTTTTTAACTATCGGCAGAGTCTCCTCTGTATTGTAGACTATCTGAAAACCTAAAACGCAGAAAAGTCCAACATAGGCGCCTCACAGGATGCCATAAACATCTATTTCTCAACAAAGAGGTAGCCAATATACAGTATTAATAACATAAGCGGCAAAGTAACAACTGAACAACAACCTCACCTTAACTGCACAATCTGGTTCAATCTTGGAACAAGTGAGGATATCTAGATCTCATATCATCCTCAGTTTCCCAGGTCATATCATTCTTTATTTCTATTCCTCTATAAGACCTTACTAGACAGCAACTGAGATTATTAAAATGGCCCCTTACGTACTTTTCCATCTAATATAACCATTGTAGTCTCCTTATAAGGTAACTCTTTGGTAGCCTAAATATTTCCAATTGGGTCATCCTGAGAGAAAATCTCCTATGCACTTGCATAGTATTAATGAACAGATCCTAACCCAAAGGTAACTCTATCTCATAGGCCACTTGTCCAATTTCTCGTAGGGTCTGGTACGATTTAGTGAGTCTAGGGTTGGGCTTGCTTTTCTTTCAAATTCCACGACGCCCTTCCTTAGTGAAGTTTCCAGGAATACCCAGTTTTCTCTTCAATCTTTAACTCCCTACGCTATACGATAACCCTGAGCTGCCAATATATCTTTCCTAAAAGGTTTAGCTTTCTTTTTTTGGCTGATGTATTAGTATGCCAGCTCAATTACCCTTAATATATCTGCTTCCAGTCATCATTTAGGGGGCCTTCCCTTCAATTCATAGCAGATCTCTGGGCGTCTGAATTGGGTGCTCTGCTTGGCTTTTTATTTGGGGAAGAGAATCTGTACTCAACTTAACATGCCTCCCAATCTTTTCTGAAAGCCTTTCTTAAACCTATTTGTGAATTCCTTTGTCGGAAGTTAATAGACTCTAAAATGCCATATAGCCAGAATGTTTCTTTAGTATCAATTCAACGTAGTCTTTTAACTGAAACATGATTATGTCCGGCAAGAAATAAGTTAATCTCATTAGCATTTCAACAATGATCTAATAGGGTCACATCTATGCCTGGTATGAAGTAACCTTGTGACTATATTCCGGCTGACTCCTTCCCGCTTTGGCTCAGGCACGGCTATCCCTGAATTAGTCTGCCCGGTTCCTACTGCCCAGCCTTCCCTAGCTGGTCATTGGAGCTTTACAATATGACTCAACAATATCTTCCCTCTTCCCATGCCATTAGTAGGTCTCTCTTAGAACCTGATGCACTTTTTTTGATCTCTGGGTGGAGGAAGTAACGGACATGATGCACCTTGGCTATAGTCTGCTAACGAAGTTCTGCCACCTTTGGGACGCAGAGTCAACCTTTGGGTCTTATGACTCCACCCAGTATTTTCTCAAAGGCCAATAACTTCCTACTGGGACTTGTCTCTAGGTTGTATTAGGTTAGAATCTTTGTGTCACCACTCCATTACCTCCACAACTGGTGATAATATTGCAGCATTCCAGGTCACAAGCTCACTATATCATAACTGTCAGCCCAATGCTTATTCCTCGATATTCAGCAGTGGTCCTATGCTCTGTCAATTTACTTTTAGATTTGAGGTGATTCTATTTCCCTCCAGAATTAAGTAGTCGTGCTTTTCCCCTTGCTCCCTTAGACTAAGCTCTAGAGTTCATGCCTTTCGCCTCATACTGTCAAAGATATCTCTGTCAATTTATGTATGTTTGCGCTTTTCACCTTGGGAGGCATGACTGGCACCTAGTGCCACACTGGGATCTGACTGACCTGGCTTAGCTTATGCACGTCTGGTACATGCCTGCAACTCAATTCAAGAAAACAATGAGCTATATCTCAGTTGTAAACACAGCCTCTGGCCGACAAGGCCGTAGGGCCACCTATAAATAAAAACAGCTAACTAACAACAGGCAACAAAAGGGATCCTGTGAGGGCCGACGAGACCACCATGTTGTTTAGTTATAACAGAAATGATAACAAGCTACTATACTAGGCCCCACATAGCCAACAACAGCTAAAAAACTAGATATTTTAGTTTGCAAGTCTCTAAGAATACAAATAGTGGTCGGGACAAGGCCCCGGCCTACCCAAATGCTATACAAATGAAAGACTGTAATCTCTACAACCTGGAAATTCTGAATGAAAGGAGCTGGCCAAACTGTTGACTCTGGATAGCTGCTATTGAATATCCTGAACTCTATGCATCTAAATCTGCAGGCAAGTAATGCAGCACCCAGGGATGGGCATCAGTACAACATGTACTGAATATGTAAGGCAATAAATAAGTTGTTAAAGACTGAAAGTAAGTAGAAAGGAGGGGCAGAAAGATTAACCTGTAAGCTTTCTTATTCGTAATTTGCATCTAGCAAAACACTACACGTACATGAGCTTAGACTTTATAATTACATATCCATAAGCTATAACTAACAGGAAAAAAGACAAACAAGAACCTAACCTGGCCCCCATAAGCCTGGAAGGTACAAGCAACACTAAAATAACCTACCCGGACCCCCATAAGCCTTGGAAAGTACACTTCAATCTATATACCCCTATCCAAGTTTCTATGACTCTACTAGTGCTATACCCAACCTACTTGTCCCCCTGGGTCTGCAACTGAACCCGCTTGGCTCCTGATCTATAGCTGTGTCTGAGTCCGATAGACTGCTGATAACTACACCCTGGGCACCAGGCTCGAAGAGGGTGTGATGCCGATACGGCATAGAGCTAGTAGTCCAGCCATGAGATGGATTGTAATATGGCCCTTGGGCCTCTACATCATCTCTGGAAAAGGCATATTGCTCCTTGGAGCGACTTCATATAGCCCCTGGAGGGCGACGACACAGCTAGTAACCCTGGGGTGGTCACGGAAGGCTCCTAAGTGAGGGCAACCCCACCCGAGGTGCTATAATAAAGTCTCAATCTAGCCACTCAAAAGGCGTATCTAGTCTTTTAGGCCTAACGCGACCACTACTCGCCCCTAGAATAGTCTGTATGGCTGCTAGCAGGAACACCCCGTGCAGCTATATCTAATTAGAGGATCCTGGTAGTAGTCAAAACCTCCAACAGTCTCTACCGGATAGGGCGAGATCTGGAGTGTCCTAACAATACTCTGAATGTGCTCGGGAAACTATAACCCATAAGCAACGGTAGGGTCACAGACAACCAATTACCTAGTTCTTTTGCTTTGAACAACTGTAGGGATGCTACTGACCGAACATGTATTTGAGCGGTCGGCTCCTAATCCTCCACAGGAACCTTACTGACATTCTTATCCTGAGGGTAATACTGTGCTAACATGATTCTAGTCCTTTAGACCTTAATTTGGTTTGTTCAGATCTTATATGACTTTCCTAGGCAAAACCTAACTTTATAGATAAGTTTATATGGATTTAGCCACTCACAACAATCGATTCCTGAGTATCTTATAGGAGAAGGCTGGGGTGTAGGCCCTACCTCTAACTGCTAGTAAGGTCCCCTTCCTTAGGGTACCCGTGGGTCTATTTGACCCAAACGACTGGGATGGCTTCCTGGGCGACCTACATGACAAGTATTAAATCAACTGGAACTGATAGTCACTGGTAGTAGCTAACTAAATGATAGGTTGTCACTCAGTTCACTAGATAACCCTAGTGCCACTGACTTTAAGTATGGCCATCCTATCTAAGTTTCTGGCCCTGCGCGTGAGGGTACGCTAATGGCCTTTAGGCATGCTTTACTGTCAAATCAGGCACTCGACTGGTAGCTATATCGCCCAGCTGCTCCTATGCTGTTCAACTTACTAACTCAGGCCCAATAGCTATCCAGAAGCTTCTAAGGTCTAGTCTTGACAATAAAATATCCCACTCTACTAACATAATGAATTGGAGAACAGCGGAGTTTCTATGACGCTTCTAGCATATGTCATACTTAACATGCTCCTTCCCCACAAGGGGTATTGCGATATGATCCATATACATTTCCTAGCAGCTAACCACAACATATATTTATGCATGGTCTACAGACAACAACTAACCATAACATATCTAATCGCAATCTGCTGATAGCAACTATTTGCAACATATGAGACCATTATTTCCATTCAAGAACGTAAGTCGTATCACTATATGAAGAGAATAACTTATCGAAGGAATAAGCCTTAACATACCTCGAATGTTGATCTCTGATTTAACTAGTGAGGTTCAACTTGTAATCAGCATCTCTCTCCAACTGTTACCTTTAGGCTAAGAGAATAGGACTAATTTCAATATAGAATTCAGTGAACAACAAGGACTTTCGATAATTATATCAACGATAACTCAACTTTGAATAACTCAGCCGGAAACCTATAATTTTCTAAGAGTTTAGAAGGGAGAAGTGCTTACCTAATGCTTGTGACCATTTAGGAATCAATTTGGAGCAATTCTGATAACTTCTATTCGATGAAGTTTTGATTTGCGGGGCGTATTTCGAGAAAATAACTCTGTAGGAATGCTCTCTGTAGGCTTAAAACTCGATACCTGAAGTTAATTTGAGTTTGGACGGTGTTTGGTAGCGTAATCAAAGGAATTAAATGTGAAAGTTGCATGCTTCTTTAGTTTTGGCCATGGATATCTCTTAGATAATGATTTGAATTAAGTGAAGGGGTATATATATAACTTAAAGACAATGGAATGGGGGAGCGACGTGCCTCCCATAGCATCAAAACCTGGGCGACGCGCCGCCCATTTATGTTCAGGCAGAGGCGCGATGCGCGGGCCGTAGCGCCAGGCTGTCTGGCGCGCTGTGGCGCCCGGTGCGCTGGGCCTTCGGTCCTGGCCTCCTGCTCACTCTCTATCATTTTCATATACTCAACCCCCGGGCTCTTTTTCCCCACGCATCGTACTCCAATACTCTCAACATACGTATGCACACAACCATTAAATGATAGAAACTTACGGGGTGTAACACGCAATTATGATATCTGATAATTTTGTAGGACTTTGCAATTGTGATGACTATATCGCAACTGCAAACAAAGGTTCGTAATTGCGACTCCTACAACTTTTACCTGTAAAATTCTCCCATAATTTTAGATATAATTTTTTTAAAAAAACATACATCCTTAAAAAAAGTTTCAGTAGGTTACCTCCCTCCAAGCACCTTATTTAACGTCATATCACGACGTCAATTACTTTACCTCTTTTCTTTCCACTTGGAGGATTAGTATCGTGTATCTAACCTTGACTCAAGCTTGTGTCTATGAGTTTTTGGCAGTGGTATATAGATGAACAGACTAGATGTTGTTCTTTCAACTATGCTCTTCAGGGGTTTGTGGGCGGGTTGTCAGTCTGCATTTCTGAATTTTCAAATTTCAAGAAGTAGGGGCTCCTTCCTCATCAAAATTTCTATTATATTTCTATGGTTCTATTTTCATATCACCATACAAGTCCAATGTTGAAAATTGCTTGGAGTGGGTCCTTTGACCCCCAATTTGAATTTTGTAATCAATTTTGACAACTTCTTCTGCTTCCCCCAAACATGTCCATGAACGATTTTCATACTCAAGCACCAAATCCTTTGGATTCTTGCCTCCAAAAATTCCTCCAAGACTTTTTGTTGTTCATGTCCTTCATCGAGAAGGAATTCCATCATAAGTTGAAACTCTCCCCATTTATTATGTTCAATTTCTTCCCTGCAGCTTACAAAATCAAAACTATGTTTGTTATAATAGGAGTTCGGAGAAGGGAAGAACATTAGAGAATTCTTAGTCCAATGTGTATTTAAATTATCATTGGGTGATGCCATAAAAAATATAAAAATCAAGAAATATAAATATTTATAATTATTCACAAATATGGATCAAATGAAGTCAACCTAATTCCTAATTGTCCCAAATACGCCAATTGTTCCCTAGTGTCATGACCCAAGTGGCCGTAATTGATACCCACACTATCCCCTCCGGTTGGCGAACAAATGAATCCCGGATAACTACCCAATCTCCCCAACAATACAGATAAATTACATAAAATGATAGATAGCATAAGCCTAAATTAAATGGAAGGAAGATCACATCAAATTGTCTATTATGTTCCAAAACCTGAAATTCATTGTACGTTTGGACATCTATGTAACAAAATCTAGAGAGAAGTAAATTAAGAAAATCCAAAACAATATCAATGTCTGAATAATAGACATCTTCTACGGTGGAATCGTAGCAGCACATCCGAATCTACTCACCTTCAATTATCTCGCTGCTGCTCTATAGATGGGGTCGAGATGAACTCCCTGGATCTATGTCTGCACTCAGAAAAAAATTGCAAGAGTAGTATCAGTACGACCAAATGTACTAGTAGGCATCATCGCTCGACATTAAATAATAACACATATGCAGTCAAATAACAACATACAGTTATCACAATGCAAATTATGAAGTAGGCGTTGTCAATAAAGAACCCAACTAAGAGGTTGGGGTCGAACCCACAGGGAATAAGGTAAGATCTAGACTATTGCCGGTAATTGAACTTATTGGTGAGTTATCTCTGAATTGGGGGATTTGAAAGAAAACAATATTAAATCAAATATTATAATTGTGATTTAAATCAGGATTTACAAACAACTAGGGTACGTGTTCTCCATGGGTTCATAACTACTTTGGGTATACACACGTGATCAATCCCAATGCTTAATTGTAGAACTGATAACTAGGGTTCATCCAAACGATTGGTTCGTCCCTATTGGATGACTATACTCAATCACCGGGTCAGGTCACATGACCGATTTCAAACTAACCGTTATCAATATGTTCCAAATTTAACTATCCTGCGACCACAGATCAAGTTAATACAATGATCATAAAGACCAAGTATTTGTTGTAATTATGTTTTCCTAATCTCTACTTCTCTAGGTTCAAGCAAGTAAAGAATTCGGGCAAGTCCTAATGTTGTACACCATTAAGAAACGTTTAATGATGAAGAGAATACAATACAAGCATTTAGCATTGATTTTGAAACACTTTTGTGTAACCCTATTTTGTTAATCCACCATGGTTCCCACAACCCCTAGTTGTAGAGGTTTTAGCCTCTTGTGGTTGTAAGAATACAATTTGCATTCATAGATAAACACATAACTAAATACTTAAAGCAACAATTGAAATAAAACTAGATTTGAATAGCAAAGAACAATGTGAAGAACAATGTAGGAAATCAAGAATTTGATCTCAAGAATTGCTCTACAACACTTGATAAAAATTCACAGATAAAATTTTTCACACGTCTACTACTTCGTTTCTATGTTTTATGACTAAAATAAAATATAAAAGCTATTTATACAGACATTGGAAACCTTTTCCTGAGATAACAAGGAATTTTTCATATCTGGCGCCATCTGTGTCGCGACTGAACCTATGACCTATAGTAGGATTGTAAAGGTCGTACCTACTTCTCGTACGTCCTTGGCTGCAAAAAAATTTTCTAAGTGTTGGAAAGATGGTACAACTCGTACCACAGTCCTACAAGTCACACAATGCATCCGTGGAGTGGCCTTGAGAACTCTAACATCTTCTGAAGTTTTCCACGAGTGTTGTGGTACGACTCGTACCTTCCTCCTACGACTCGTAGTGTTTGTTGAATCTAAAGTTCTGCCAAGTCTTGAAGAATCTTCTGAAGTTCACCACGGCTCATGGTACAGGTCGTATGTTGGTTCTATGATCCACGAGTCCATCCATACCTAGAGACTACCTTTGTACAAATTTCTCTGAATTCCACGACTCCATTTATGGCTCATACTGAGAGTCGTATGTTGCCTTCCTCTTAATTCAACCTTCTCACGTTCACTATGGTTCTCAATACGGCTTGTACTGAGACTTGTACTTGGTTGTTTTTCTGCATTTTAGGCTTCTTTTGCACATTTTTTCTCCAACACTTATTTCTTCTGAAATCAAAGTAAAAGTGCCTCATATTCATATAAACATACCTAAGTCCATGCTATTTTCTTAGTTTTAAGCGTCAAAAGTGTTGTAAACTCACAACACATCAACACCTTCAACTTTAGATTTTGCATGTACTCAGGCAAAGAAAATAAAAACTAAAGTCGACGCTTAATTTAAAAATAAACCTAGGATACTACAGCCAACATCAACCAAAACTTTGCACCATAAATTCAAAAAGCTTTTGACCCTTTTTCCCGTGAACCAAATCAGCGCAAGCACTTCAAGAAACCACAAGACATGATAAACTAGGATCAAGATATGTCATCTAGCTATTAATAGATAGTCAAGTCATCACCAATGCTTTTCACATGGAAAGTTGGCAGAATAAAACAAAAACATGTACCCTCACAGCAATAAAGTCCCTCACTCACAGATATAGAAAAATATGAAAATGGGACTGAGAAAGTAAGAATCTCACTCTTAAAAAGAAGTTCCAAATACTGCATATCGAATACCATATACTTGCCCTTATTTTCTCTACTTCAGTTTGTCAGATAGTCAGGCTAAGATTACAAAAGGACTTGCGTTGGCTTGTAATGCAGGCTTTCGGGATGGGTATGGCAGATATGGGATATTTTAAATGACTAAACCCCTCCTTGGCACTACATACATGTGGCTCCATTTTTTTAAACCTTTTCACCCTTTTTTCTTTTTCCACTTTTTCCTCCCTTTTTATGCATTTGTATGAGTGTGGTGTGTTGCTTCCAACTTTTCATGCATCATTCTCTTTGTATTTTCTTTTTTCAATTATTTTTCTTTCTTTTTTCATTTGTCACACCACACATCATTTTTACCTTTCTCTTTTCTTTTCCTTTTTCACCTTCCCATTATTTATGCACCCCTACTTTAGCCACCCTCAACTTAGCATTTTTGCCTATGTTGAAGTTCATAATGTCCAAAGAGGGACCAGGGTCAAAACAGGTTCATTATGAAAAAAAATGAGTACGGTTAATTGGTTAATCAAAGAAAAATAGTCTATTTGAGGCTCAAAGTGGGGATCAAGGGAATCATATCATTTTGGTAGGGTCATTTAAGAATAAAAATGGGCTAAACAAAAACAACCTATGATCCTTTTCTAACCAACCATTCTAAAACCTATGTAAAGACCAACCGAGCAAGTCCTAGATCCTCTACACAGTATGGAACTAGGTATCAGACCTCACTCACTCATGGTATATGTCTTGCATTCACTCTACATGTCCAGTTTATACATGGATTAACAAAAATTATTCATGCTAATACACTAAGAGACATAAAAAGATCCACATAAATCATGCTTGTAATCACAAGTACATAGCTAATCATTAAAAAATTTTAAAACTGGGTCAATTTTTTTTACAAATTTAAAACTAGTGCAATTTATTGGCTGAGTACTCCTAAGCTAAAAAAATCACAAAAATAAAATTCTAAGCATGTCAGTCCTACTAGATAGCATGCCCGAGGAAAAAGAAACACGACAAGAAAAACTCTCAAACGAATCAAAAACCCAAAAATACAAGTACACCCCCCTTCCCTTTTAAAAAGCATGCTTTGTCCCCGAAGAATAGAATATAAAATAAGAGGGAAGGGAACATACCTGAGGCCACTTAGAATTCACCATCCATGGGTTGCCTCCCATGCAGCGCTTAATTTAACATCGCGGCACGACGTGGGTGGTTTGGTTACTCATAATTCACTAAACCACCACTTGAGTTGCCTCCAAAGAAGCACCTGATTTAACTTCACAGCACGATGCAAGTCTCTTGACTACTCAGACTTTATCAAGGAACTCAAAGTCATCCTCCATTACGGAGACAACTCTGTATTCCTTCGGCTGCTTCATTGACCGGCAGACATTGAAGGTGACCTCTTCTTTATTGAATCTAAACTTCAACTAGCCAGCCTCTACATCTACTAAGGTTCTCCCAGTGGCAAGAAATGGTCGCCCCAAAATGATGGGGACCTCAAAATCAACCCGCAATCAAGGATCACGAAGTTCACTGGGAATATGAATCTATCAACTTTAATAAGAACATCGAATAGGATCCCCACATACTTCTTCACAGTTCTGTCGGCCATTAGTAGCCGCAGAGTAGTCGGTGTTGGGCTTCCAAGCCCAGCTTCTTAAACATGGCTAATTGCATTAGACTGATGCTTGCTCCCAAATCATATAGTGCCCTCGCGAACTCAACATTGCCAATTGTGCATGAAATAGTGAAGGCACCTGGATCTTCCTTCTTCTGGTAAAGGACCCGTGAGGCTATAGCACTATAATGATGCACATTACCCACAGGCTGATAGCTCACGAACCTTTTCTTCGTGAAAAGGTCCTTTATAAACTTAGCATATCCCAGCATCTATTCCAATTCCTCGACCAATGGTATGTTTACAGATAACTATTTGAGCTTTGACAAGAATTTCTAAAACTTACCATTCTCCGCCTTCTTCTTGATTCTTTGAGGGAACGGTGGCGGTGGTCATGGAATAGCCTTGTAAATTTGTGTAGCTCCTTTTCTCCTTGTTCAGCTTCAGGCCCATTTTCAACATTTGGAGCCTCAACCAACTCAGCATCCTCATGATGTTCCTTCTCAGTAACATCTTCCACATCTTCAATCACACTTTCTTTCTTCCTTTCAACTACAACCGGTAGAGGGGGGTCAACCATGGTTTTTCTACCTTAGTAATCAAAGCCATGCAGTGAGCATCATTCTTTGAATTCTGGACTATTTTGCTAGGTAGTTTACCTTTTTTACTAGGGTTCATAGATGCTGACAGTTGCCTTAGCTGCTGTTCGATCTACTTGATAGCTGTAGCACGTGACTCCATTCTCTGACCTATACTCGATACATCACTACGGATGTCTTTCATCTGATCATCTATGGATCTCACCTTCTTTAGCATCTCATTCATTATGCTCTCTAAATTTGAATATCCAGCCTCCCCCTCATATGCATTAGGAGGCACGTATCTTGTTCGGTCATTGCAATAACCGTCATTCCTTCTCCAATCTCCCTCGCACTCACGACTTCAGCTTCTGTCTCTGTACCCATTCTGATTGTAATTGTCTCTATATTGTCTCGGACCATGGTTTCCAGAACCTTGGCGCCAAGTGTCTTGTCTAGACCCTTTAACGTTGGCTCGAAAACTCACCACCAGGTTGTCCAAGAAGTTTGCCTCCTCCTCGGAATTTGAGTAGTCAGGCCCTGGCTCCTGTCCCTTCTTCCCCACTGCATTAACCTTTCTTGCTCCAGCTCCCATAATATGCTTAGTAAGAAAGTCTAATGATGTGCGCATATGAGCCAATTTTTGGTCACGTTCTTCTTCCTTTGTTGGTCTACAGTCAAACCAACAGTATATGTACCAGCACTACTTCTGTTTCCTGAGTACGCCATGCTCTGTTTGTCTTGGTCACTCTGTCTAAAATAGTGGCAGCTGATTTCTAGGTGTGGATCATCAGTGCTCCTCCCACCACTGTATTTGCTATTCTCTTGAACTGTTGTTCAATGATCTGTAGAAAATCTCTAATAAGTTGTCATCAGAAATTTTATGGTTCGGGAACTTGGTCAACTTCTTCTTGAACGTCAACCAGGTTTCATGAAGTGCCTCAGTCTTCAGTTTTCGGAAATTATAGATCTCATCTTTAAGTTGCAGCATCCTGGAGGGTGGAAAGAATCTCTCTAGGAAAGCTTTATTGAGCTCCCTCCAGTAGGTAATGGAGTCGTTGGGCTACTTGATAACCATAAGGTGGCTTCCCCAGACAGAGAGAAGGGGAAGAGTCTTAGTCTTATAGCATTTTGGCTAACTCCGAGAAATCTGTACGCCTTGCATATTCCAACAAAGTTCATTAGGTGCAGGTTGGCATCATTAGCTGCATGACCACTAAACACCTCTTTCATGTTCATTAATTGGATCATAGTGCTAGTGATGTCAAATTTTACCCCATCAGGAAATGGTGGTGGTATGATAGCTCCAGTTGACCCGACTTCATCAATGTTTGGTTCATCTTCATCAAAGAACTAAGGGGCATATCCTTGACCTCTATTGCCCCTTCCATGTCATGAACCGAGTCTACACCCAGGAAGAGACACGGTACTTGGTGCCACAAGTGACCCTAAGCTAACCCATGGTCTAACATTGCATTGGTAAACTAAGTAAACATAAGCGGAAGCTGAATAAAAATAGTTATGTAATCAATGCTGCTGAAAGTGTAAACATAACTGTAAGAAGTACAAAATATCTGAGTCTGAAAGACAACTACCATCTTATAGCCCCCAACTAACTCTAAAATTTGACTGAAAAGAAAATAACTGAAAAGAAAATATCATTATCAGAAGAGGAGGACTCACCAAATGGACTGTTGCTGCTGAAATTGTCAGAGGGAACTATTGATGATGCTGAGATTAAGAACCTGCACCTGTATCATAACACAATACAACATAGGAAGTATGCATCAGTACTTTGAATGTACTGAGTAAGTGATATATACAATAAGCATAACAAAAATAAGCACTGACATAACATGAAATGAACAACTAATACCGAATACTACTAAAAGCTAAGTGATGTGTCATTATTTTAGGGGACTTTCGATACTTAAAAACAAGAAACTATGCACATTCAGGGTATATTTATGTAGATATAATGCATTTGTGTTAAATGTTGCAGGAAAACAGGTACAGAACTGGAAATAGGCAAAGTAAGGCATAAATGGACTGAACTGAAGGCTAATGCCCAGGCCACGAGTCATTGTCTCAATGCACGACTCATGTCTGGAGTCGTAGGGTGAAGATCAAGTTTTAATGCTGATAAACAGTGCACTTAACGGGTTGAAGTCACGACTCATTATGTCTAGTAACGAGTCATTAAGCCAGTCGTGAAGACCAGGAAGATGATTTTTGAAAAATATCCAATGAAGGTAACGGAAGACATAGCATGTCATTAGATTATTAGATGACTCATCAGGAGAGCACTGGTATGAATCGTCATGTGCACTGGAATTCTAGAGAACCAAGACCATGAGAAGACTAATGAGTCGTATCCTAACATGATGAGTCATTACGTGACCCGTTCCCATGACTGGGCCTACTACTGAGGATGATAGATTTCCACTAATCACGACTCGTTGGGAGACCCAACAAGTCGTTACTTGGCTTGTTACCCCTGCCGACCTGGAATCCAATTTTAGTTAGGATAAGATTTATTTGGAACAATAAATATAATTTTTAGGTTTTTTTCGTACATAGCTTATTTTTACTACTTTCACGTAGATTCTAGTGTTGTGAACAATCATTCTTTGTTCAAGAAACAAAGCTTGTAATTTTGTTCTTGATTTTGAGAAGTAAATAACATTGGAGTTTTGTTCATTAATTTTGGAGTTATATTCAATTCACGTGGTTTTCTTCTATGAATTTTGGTAAGTTACAATTATGATTTTTTCTATATTTTATGATTGTGATATTTCAAATATGAGTAGCTAAACCCATAACTAGGGTTGTGGGAACCATGATGAATTAACACACATAGGTTAAACACATAGTGATTCTTGAATGGGGTTTAATGCATGTATTATTTTTCCCTCCGTTTTAATTATTTCTTAACGGTTGCAAATGTTGGAACTTGTGTTATTCTTACTTACCGGATCAAGGGGGTAGTGAAGGAAAAAAGGGATTAACAACAGAGATTTGAGGCTATCAACCCTCATCTAATAGCTTAAACTTATCTGGGAATAGCCAATCCGATAATAAGGGTAAGGGTTGATTAAGCATACACCCGTATACGGAACAAGTTGCGTGGTGATAATCATCTAGATAGGGGACCAACCATTTAGGTGAACTTAACGTACCAATATTGCATGTTAAACATCGGAATAGATCGCTAGTGTAAACGCCTTGTGGTTATGAAGTCATGGGAACACAATCCTAGTCAATTTGTTGATTGAATGCAAACCGAAATAGATTTAAGCATCATCTAATTCTTTACTCTTGTTTATTCTTTTATTTTTCAATTCTTTCCCCTCTAGGAAATAAGTCAGCTAATAGTAATAGCTATTCACATTAACTTAAGTTCTTTCTATATTCCTCGTGAGATCGACCCCAACCTTTATTGGGTTCTATATTTGACATCGACCGCTTTATATCTCAATTGCGAGGTGTAATTTGGACGACATCAAATTTTGGCGATGTTGCTGGGGAATACGGCTAAGGCTTTTGTTAATTGTGCTTTCTTTACTATTGGTTCTTATTTTCTTTTTTTCTTTTTTTGTTTTTGTCCTTAACGAGTTTCAGGTTCGTGCATGCCCAGTAGTAGGAGCCAAGGAAAATCCCTAGTTCAAATCAATCACGAACTTGAGCAGACACTGAGAAATCTGAGTAGAATGGCCAACATACATGAACAAGACATAGTGGACCAAGCTACAACTAGAATGTTGGTTGAGGAACAAGCTCGGGCAAGAGATAGAGAGTTAGTAAGGGTTGCTGAAGAGTAATGTCTAGTTGCTGAAGCAGAGCGAGCTAGAAGGAATAGAGGTCCAGAACAGCATATACACCGGTATTTCGATGAGAATGATGATGTTTTTATTGACAAAACCGGTGCCACTGGAGCTATTGTCCCTCCCCCTTTTCCTGCTGGGGAAAAGTTTGATATTACCAGTGCTATGATCCAACTGCTCAACATGAAGGGGATATTTGCGAGTCATGCAACTAATGATGCACATACTCACTTGACCAATTTCATGGATATTTGCAAAGCTTATAAACAACAGGGAGTGAGTCAAGATATGATTTGGCTGAGGTTATTTCCCTTTTCATTAGAGAGTGAGGCAACGCTCTGGTTGGAAGAACTGCCCAACTATTCTATCACTACATGGAGGGAGTTGAAACAGGCTTTTCTTGAAAGATTTTTCCCACCTTCTAGAGCTTTGCAGCTGAAAGATGAGATATACAACTTCAGGCAGTTATGTTCTGAGGCACTTCACAAGACATGGATGAGGTTCAACAAGAAGCTCAAAAGGGTGCCCAATCACAAGATCCCAGATTATACATTTCTAGAAATTTTCTATAGGTCTCTAAATACTAACACCAAGGCGGTGGCTGATACCGTGTCCGGTGGAACACTTATGAGTCACACTTATGCTAAAGCTGCTGAGCTACTAGACAGAATCACTAAAACCAACCACGTAAGGCACACAAGAGAGTCAGAGACTCCGGCTGGTACTTATGCAATAGGTATGTCTGCGGAGCAGAGAAGGAAGGATGAAGAGCGAGATCAATATATTGCTGAAATAAAGACCACAATAGGGATTCTTACTAAGCATTTGATTGGAGCCGGGGCTGAAAAGGTAAATGCTCTAGGTTCTCAGGGTAAGTCCCTGAGAAATGATGGAGGTGAATTAGAATCTGAGGAGGAAGTTAATTATCTGAATGATCAAGGGGAGGGTTTTTGGACCAAAACCCAAGGGTCTAACCAAGACTCTTATCATCAAGGTTAGGGGAACCAAGGCCAGAACTACTACAGGGATAACAATTACAACCGAGGCCAATACAGAGACAATGGAGACTGGAAGAAGCGTGATGAGTACAAGAATTGGAGGAACTATGAGCTAGAGTCTAGTGGTTCAAGGGTTGAAGACATGTTGTCCAAGGTACTTAAGCAGATGGAGGCAACATATGACCATTTCAAGGAGCTCTGTGCTGATATTTCTGGTATGAATAAAAAGGTGGAATCACATGCCGTGGCCATTAAGCAGATTGAGCAGCAGTTGAGTCAGATGTCTGTTGCAATGAATCAGAGGTAAAAAGGCACACTTCCTAGTAATACAGTGCAAAATCCCTGCATTGCAGTCACTACTAGGAGTGAGAACGAGATAGTTGATCCTCCCAGGCCGGTTGTGATTAATGATGCAGAAGAGCCTATATTGATTTATGATGATAGGATAGCATATTCTAAGGATCAAATTTTTGTTGATGATTCAGTTGTGAAGAATGCTCTTAATAAAGCAAAGGAGCATGGATCTGTCAATGAGAAGGAGAAGGAGGCACCGCAAAAGTTCACACCGATCCCTAGACCTCCTCCCCCTTTTCCACAGTAGTTGAAGAAAAAGGTCAAAGATGGGAAGTATCACAAGTTCATTTCCATTTTGAAATAATTATCTGTGAATATCCCATTAGTCGAGGCACTTGAGCAGATGCTCGTCAATGCTAAATTCATGAAGGACCTTGTCACTAGAAAGAGGATTGTAAGCTTTGAACCTGCAGATAATTTGCACTACTATAGTGCAATAGCATCCCGTTCTCTTGTTCAAAAAAAGGAAGACCCTGGAAAATTCACCATACCGTGCACTATTGGAGCCTTTAACTTTGCTAAGGCGCTATGTGATATAAAGGTGGAGTCCTTTATATTTTCGGCTGATTTTGTCATCCTAGACTTTGAAGTTGATTTTGAGGTCCCCATTATCTTGGGGCGACCATTCCTCTCCACCGAACGTGCTCTTGTAGATATGGAGATTGGACATATTAAATTTCAGTTGAACAATGAGGAAGTGACATTTAATGTGTAGATCCATAAAGAAACCAAATGATATGAGGGTGGTCTCAGTAATTGATGTTGTGGAACCCGAGTTTCCAATTATGCCCATGGTGGAGTTATTGATTCTTGATGACTTAGTAGCAGTATTGATGAATGTTGGTGCTGCGGAGATCCATGGGGGTGAGGAGATAGTTAATAAACTTGCTAGTATGGGGTCATACACTTATGCTCCAAAGAAGATTGATCTTGACCTAAAGAATCGGGTGACCCCACCAGCCAAGCCATCTATTGAGGAGCCTGTGGTATTGGAGCTCAAAGCACTCTCATCTCACTTACAGTATGTATTTTTGGGAATCGGTAACACTTTACCGGTCATTGTTGCAGCTGACCTGGAGGAATGGCAAGTGGAGGCTTTGGTCTCCATTTTGAAAAGATATAAAATAGCCATTGGGTGGACCAATGCATACATTATTGGAATCCCAGTCGGTATTTTCACTCATAAGATCCATCTAGATCCAAATTGTATTTCGAGCATTGAGCATTAGCGCAAGTTGAATCCACCTTGCAAGAGGTGGTCAAGAAAGAGATCATCAAGTGGTTTGATGCCGGTGTGGATTATCCTATTGCAGACAGCAAATTGGTGAGCCCAGTTCAATGTGTATCAAAGAAGGGAGAAATCACAGTGGTCCCAAATGCTAACAATGAGCTCATTCCACTAAGGACATTCACCGGTTGGAGAGTATGCATGGACTATAGGAAGTTGAACCGTTGGATTCAGAAAGATTACTTTCTGATGCCATTCATGGATCAGATGTTAGACCGACTTGCAGGTAGATGATGGTAATATTTCCTTGATGGTTATTCGGGGTACAATTAGATTTCTATAGCCCCCGAAGACCAAGAGAAGACTATGTTTACTTGTCCATATGGTACATTTGCATTTAAGAGGATGTCGTTCGGGTTATGTAATGCGCCCGCCACTTTCCAGTGTTGCATGATGTCCATATTTTCTAACATGGTGGAATACATCATTGAAGTCATTATGGATGATTTATCAGTGGTGGGTGATTCATTCGAAGATTGTTTGGCTCATTTGAGCAAGGTGTTGTAGCGATGTGAAGAGACCAACTTGTTGCTTAATTGGGAAAAGTGCCATTTCACGGTCAAAAAAGGTATAGTGCTAGGCCATAAGATTTTTGGTAAGGGTATTGAAGTGGACCAGGTCAAGATCGAGGTAATTACTAGTCTACCACCTCCAATTTCTGTGAAAGGTGTTCAAAGCTTTTTGGGTCATGCAGGGCTTTATAGAAGATTCATCAAGGACTTCTCCAAAATTGCACATCCTTTGTGTAAACTGCTTGAGAAAGAGGTGAAGTTTGTTTTTGATGAGGCATGTCTGAANATGAGGAGACACGTCGCGAGGATTCCGATGTTGCCACTGCCCCGATTATAGTAGCACCTGACTGGTCTTTACTATTTGAGGTTATGTGTGATGCTAGCGGAGTGGCCCTTGGAGTTGTGTTCGGTCAAAGGCATGAAAATATTTTCCATCCTATTTATTATTCTAGCAAGGCTCTAAATGCAACTCAGAAAAATTACACTGTGACAAAACAGGTGTTGTTAGTTGTAGTTTTTGCATTTGAGAAGTTTCAGGCATACTTTCTTGGAACTAAGGTGATAGTCCATACAAACCATACATCCTTGAGATATCTTATGGAAAAAAGGATGCCAAGCCATGATTGATTCGATGGGTTCTGCAGCTACAAGAGTTTGAGTTCGAGGTAAATACCGGAAAGGGACCAAAAACTAGGTGGCGGACCACTTATCAGATTGGAACCTGATGCAGCACTATGAGATGAGCATGACATAGATGATGCATTCCCCGACGAGCAGGTTTTAGCACCTCACGGGATCTCATCCCATGGTTCGCAAACTTTGCTAATTATCTGGTGAGTGATGTTGTACCAGAGCACTTATCTTTTCACCAGCGGAAGAAGTTCATGTCTGACGTGAGGATGTTTTTTTGGGATGAGCCCTACTTATTTCGCATATGTGTTGATGGGGTGATTCAGAGATACGTGCCTGAGGTAGAGATGTTGATTATATTGGAGGCCTGCCACTCATCTCCCGTTGGGGGTCACCACAGCGGGATTCGCACAGCCCACAAGATTCTGCAATGTGGGTATTATTGGCCAACCATTTACCAGGATGCGCATGATTTCACAAAGGCATGTGATGCATGTCAAAGGCAAGGAGGCATGAGCTTCCTTTTACTCCCCTCCTCGTAATTGAGTTGTTTGATGTGTGGGGAATTGATTTCATGGGCCCATTTGTGAGCTCAAACGGGGTGAAGTACATACTTGTTTCTATGGACTATGTTTCAAAATGGGTGGAGGTAGTTGCGCTTCCAAATAATGAAGGGAAGAGTATCACAACATTCTTGAAGCGGAATATATCTGCTAGATTTGGGACTCCCAGAGCAATCATTAGTAATGGGGGTTCGCACTTCTGTAACCGGTTGTTTCGTACTTTATTGGAGAAATATAGGGTAAAACACAGAGTGGAAACACCCTACCATCCACAGTCTAGCGGGCAGGTTGAAGTCACAAACTGAGAGATAAAGACCATCTTGGAAAAGGCTGTGAATTCTAACCGGACAGATTGGGCTAGGAAGCTAGATGATGCTCTATGGGCTTATTGGACCGCATTCAAGACTCCTATAGGTATGTCTCCGTGCCAGCTTGTTTATGGAAAAGCATGTCATCTTCCTGTTGAACTTGAGCACAAAGCTATGTGGGTGCTCAAGAAGCTAAATTTGGATTGGAGCGAAGCTGCGAACTTGAGGCTTGATCAGCTGAATGAGCTAGATGAATTTCGTTTGAAAGCCTATGAGGGTTCTGAAATTTATAAATTAAGAATAAAGATTGAGCATGACCGGAAGATTGAGAAGAGAGAGTTCAGCCCTGGTGATATGCTGTTACTATTCAATTCTAGGCTTCACTTGTTTACTGGCAAGTTGAAGTCCAAATGGTTAGGGCCTTTTCGAGTGGTTCAAGTATTCTCCCATGGGGCAATTGAACTGGAAAATCATGAAGGAAAGCGCTTTAAAGTTAACAATCAACGGGTGAAAGCATATCTAGGAGAAGCGAACAAATAAAGCTAGTGGATCTCTGGGCTCTGGTGAAATCTGAGTAACCCAATGACTTGCATCATGCCGTGACATTAAATCAGGCGTTGCATGGGAGGCAACCTATGGAGGTGTTTTGGTGAAGTCTGAGTAGTCAAAATACCCGCGTCGTGCCGCGACGTTGAATCAGGCACTTCTTGGGAGGCAACCTAAGTATTAATTGTAAGAAAAATATAGTGTTTACATGTGTTGATGTGTGCAGGTGATTAAGATAAGAAATTTGAAGATAAAAAAAAAAATATGAACTTCAGTTGTTGGTGCCAAAAAGCACAGAGCGAGTCGTCATCAGACCAAATAACTTGTTAAATGGATCGTGAGCACTACTGTAGAAAACAGTGTAGACAACGGTTGACCAAATGAGTCATTGCCAGTGACAACGAATTGTGGGGTATTCCGTCAAGTCTACTGGATCAAAGATGGAATTAAACTAAAAAAGGTGTCAATGAATGACTTAACGAATTGTTTGGAGACCCAACGATTTGTCAAGTCACCCCTCAGGAAGATACTGCAGTTCAGGGCCTACGACTCATGCCACGACTCATTGGGTTGCACCATTGTCATTACACAAGTCGTTAGGTCCCAGGTAAGACTCTACACACAGTTAATTGAAAGAATAAAAAAACGATTTGTTTCTCTTCTTAACGAACCGTTACGTGGGTCATGGTATATTTTTAATTAACTTTCACCCGACCCGACCCACGAACAGTTAGGGTAATTTGTGCTTTTAACATATAAAGCACTCGATTTTTTCCCTCCTGAATTTCATCCAAACTTAAAGCTCACTTTTTAACTTCAAAACTCCCCACTTCTTCATCATTCCAAAATCACTACTCACTCGCAAAGCACTTACAAACACACACGATCGCACTCAGTTGCTCAAGTACCCAATCCTATCGCGATTTCAAATTCAAAACTCTCTTCTACTCAAATTGCAATTGGTGTGAGTATTCGATTATTTTATGCTTTGCTCTACTTGTTTTCTCATGTAATAATTGTGAATTCGAACAAATACCATGAGTTTTATGGAACCCTAGTGCCAGGATGGTTGTATGTGCATTTGAACATGGGACCCTTAATAAATATGATAATCTGTGCTTGTGGGAACTTTAATTAGTTGATATGGAACATGGGTAATGGTACTTTTCATAGACTCTTGAGCATGAGCCACATAACGAGTCGTGGTATCACCTAATGACTCGTTGTGTAGCTTGTCCAGAGAGGGAAATAGAAGATACAGACCAGTGTATCTCACGACTGGTTTAACGAGTCATTGCCTCGGGTAATGACTCATTGTGACCAGTCATTAAGTTCACTGGTCCAAGAAAGAAAAACTCATCCTAGAGACAAGGATTGACCTCACAAGTCGGGGCCAGTGGCAACGACTAGTTAAGCCACTCGTTATGTCTGTAGAGACACAGTCAAAACATCTTTTTGTTTCATCTCATCTTGTATACTAACTGATATTCCAAAGGTACAATGGCTCCGAAGGGTACACCAAAGAAAGTTCCGGCCAAGAAACAAGTGCCGGAGAGGAGTCAACCATCATTCCGCAGACTTCGGGATGAGCCCTCCTCCTTCGAAGAGTTGAGCAGCTTGGAGGAGGAATATGAAGTGTCAGAAGAGTAGCTAGTGAGGAGATCCACCAGGGCTAGGTCACGGCGATCTATAAATCCCACAACCCTGGTTGATGCTCCTACTCCACTAGCAAAAGACCCAGTAAGCCGAACAAATGAGAATGTTGGGGCCACAGTCCCATTGCTCCTGAGGGCACCACAACTGAGCAAAATGCAGAAGTTACTGATGAGTCACGTGTTCAACAAGGGAACACAAATGATGAATTGACCGCGAATTCGAATACATTGAATGATTGACCAAGGCATGTGAGGAGATGGTGCGTTCATGGTATGAGGGTCATTTACAACAGGGATATTGCTTTGAATGATAAAGGACATCCAAAGAGGAGCATCTACGAGGAGCCCAGACTGGTCACCACGGTGCTCAAGGACCTTTCTGAGCTACAGTCCTTTTTTGATAAATACAGGTTTGGGTAGTTGATTGAGCCATTAGGAAGCTACAACCCCTACTTGGTTAGACAATTCTATGCAGCCTACGCAGCCTCATTACAGCGTCTGGCATTGGGTGGTCAAGACTGGAAGAAAAGGCCCGCATTAACACAGGTTTTGGTTTGGGAGACGCCTATAGACATCTCTGATAGGATTATATCCAGACTTCTTTATGGGCCAGACTATCATGCCCCAATGAATACAGTCCGAGTTCGATCACAGACTGTTTGAACTCAAGAAAGTGAAGACCTAAAAGCTGAATAGTGAGGAACGAATCAGGCAGTACACTTGGCTTTTACGGGTCATTGCTACAAAAGGTCTGTTGGTCGAATGTCCCAAATAAAGAAGGCCACATTGAATTTTCAAGCTAAGTTTTGGTGGTCATTGGTTCGGCACAAGCTGGTACCAACCAGCAACGATAATGTTCTTCACCTGACAGAGCTGCACTGGTAGCTAGCATCATGGAGGGGTACGCTATAAATTTCCCGCGGTATATTGCTGAAGAGATTCGAGAGCGGGCGATAAATGATGGCACTACCATTCCCTTTCCATGCCTAATTAATAGACTCTGTCAGGAGTCAAAGGTGCCAGAGTTTCCATCAATTAATAAGCGAATAGTGGTCCACAAGATAACCGATATCGGGTTGATAAGAGATGACACAAACCCAGTATCGAGAGCGAGGAGTCAGGTTGCCGCATCCGCTGGAGTGACCAAATTGGCAGAGGCATTGAGCAGCAATATGCATACTAAGGCTACTTTATTTAGTGAGATGGAGGCAGAGCCCATAGAGGCCAGAGAGATGGGTAGCCAGTGATCTTGGGTAGAATTATATGCCCAAGTGATACTCAAATGCTTCATTTCGTCTTGTTTATCTATCGTTATTTGTGCATTCTCATGTGATTTGTAGTAAAATATGAATTTATACTAACCAACATGATTAGTGTTGTTTTGCAGGAAAAAAAATTTTAGGAAGCTAAGATGCATGTTGGTGGAAATCGGGAAAGGACTCGGAAGCGAGCAGTGGAAAAGGCCAAGGAAAAGCAGCAAATAAAGGGGCTCCGCGATGGAGCCGTGTCATGCTTCCATCGCGAAGGCATTCTTCCCCGGATGAGTTAATTTGGCAAAGTTCCAGTATAGGTCCGCGTTGCCTCTGTGGCACGTTGGGCATATTTACCTGGAACCTCATATTTCAGTAAGGGTTCGCGTTGGCGCCGTGGCATGTTGTCCAAGCCCCCCATTGCATGCCGTGGCACGCTGAGGAGCAAAAGCCGAAGGACCGGATTCCAGAGAGGGTCCGCGTTTGCTTCGTGTCACGGAGGCAGTGCTCCGCGATGCACTCCGTGACACATTGCTTGTTATTCCGGGAAAAATTCCCACTAGTATAAATAGCACACTTAGGTTCATT